>JBBIGC010000020.1:18374581-18388271 GCA_037576955.1 Lepidarchus adonis
CGCCAACTCTTTCGGGGACCTTTTCAGGGGTGGTGGGAAGTAAGTGGGACGTGAGTGAATATAAGCATCTCTCCAAAGGTGCAATGGGGGAGGGGCAACAATTTAAGGCATTTACTGTTTATTGCCTTCGTATTTGTATTAAAAGTTGAAAGCCTAGCTGGACAGATGATTAGACAGTTGCGGGACAGTTGGCTTTTGTAGCATGATGTTTGTGGACATTCCAAATATTCGGATAAACTGTATTTGATGTACAGTTGATACATAGTTGAGCACATCGACATCAGACATTCAGGAGTCGTCATTGAAAGATTTTTTGTCCAGAATGGAGAATTTGGCATGAGAAGGTCTGTGTGTTTGGTGGAGGGGTGGGCTGGGTATATTTGGAGAGTAGCAGGTGCATTATACACTAATTCCAAGCCATGTGCTATAACTACAGGTCTGGACAAAAAAAATAAATAAATAAGAAGGCATTAAAAAATAAGTGTGACAGAAAGTAAGAAATGAAAAAGCAGAAATAAAAAAGATAACACAACGAGAATGCAGAAATGTACAATTCTGAAAAGTAGAAGGGGGAAAGGAAAAGAAATAGAGCAAAAAACAGGAAGGTGGGAAACTGAAAAGCAGGAATGTGAGGGGGGAAGAAAAATCAATAAAGAAAAAAGAGAAAGAAATGGAAAAAGCAAGAAATAAGGGATGGGGTGGGGGTGGGGTGGGAACTAGTTGGTAAGACAGACAGCAAGGAAGGAAGAAAGAAAGCAAAAGAAAAGGAGAAGAGGAAAAAACGAAAGAAAAGGGTAGCAGGCGAGCGGGCAGCTCCAATTAGCCCTAACAGGCAGCAGCTTGGGTCCTGGGCTCCTTACAGAACAGACCCACAAACAAACAAAAGCGCAGCTTTCCTCTCTGGCACACTGCCCACTCGCTGCCCGAGTGACGGGGCCTTCGGAGCCTAAATCAGTGCGACCGCGGTCGGCCCTGGGACGAGAGGGGAGTGGGGGGGAGTGAAGGAAACTTCACAGTGGAGTCCCGTCAGATTCATTAGCTGCGCATTTGGAAATGAGAGAGATAGATTTCCTGTCAGTCACTGGATTGACCTCTAATGTAGATGTTGTTAATCTCTGTAATGCAAGGCTTACTAACAAGCAACGTCTCACACGTTAAATATTTCATGAAGCCTTTTCTGCCCCCTGGATCTGCCGTTCTTCATGACGGGGAAGGCCATATCTCGCAAACGCTGCTGGAAGTAGCAACCGTCTTATTTACAGTCCTGTTGGGCAAACCTCCATAGGATTTCTATAAATTATGTATACATAGTAACACCACCTAAGCAAATATAAATTGGTCAAGTGTTGGTTTTACAAGCTTGTGGAGGTCTGGAAAGATGTTTAAAGATGTCAGTAGGTGAGTTTACATTGAGCCATTGGTATAAAAGCCCAACGCAAATGAAAATAATACAAATACAGACCTCAATGGGAATATAAAGGCCTGAACTAAAATCAAAAATATATACCATGTAGGGAATTCCCTTGGATAATGTCTGGACCTGTTCTGTCTGTGCTTCCCCTCCACTTTAAATACAGCCATGGCTTTCTCAATATGTTTAGTCAATTACCGTATATCTTCTAGCAGTGGCCCAACTCTTATTGATGCCCATTTTCAATAAACGCCGGGTTTAAAGAGAAATCGCGACAAATAGATGCTGGTCTCCATTAGTAGCCGATGTCCAATGACTCACCGCACTTTCCATACGCTAATCCTCTTTTCGTACCACCTGCAGTGAATCATGCGGTAAATACCTTCTCGTATCAAAAATGTTTTGTCGTCTGATGCAATCGAGGAAGGGAGAAAGTCTAAACTAAATTTCTTTTCGTACATTTCACCCTTTTGTCTCCTTGTCAATTATGTAGTTTGATGTAGTTTGAGCGATGGGACGTAACTTACGCAAAAGAACATTTTGGGGTGCCGACATTTTGTGGCTGTAAATACCCATCACCATTCCATTTCCAAGGCGATTAATAGCCCATTTCCAACTGTCTGAATATTATTTTTTTAATAAACCCCTATACTATTGGAAGATATACAATACATTTTCAAACAGTCCAGGAAAAAATCAATGACCATAAGAAAAACCCCACCAATCAAATAACTGGAGACCAAGTAATAAAAAAGGGCTAAACTGCAGAATTATGAAGCCAAACGTTATGAAAATTATACAAAATACAGAAAATAATGATAAACTAAAGTAAAATACATAAAATGCAATATAAATGTGTGTAAACATGGCTCTTACTAAAAGTCTAAATATGCAAATAACACTCATGGACAAGTTGACATTTTATTGAAAAAAATAATACCACCTCTATAGGTCAACCTTAAATATGGCAATTCATGTAATGTGTATAGTGCAACTTATATTGGATATTATCATTTTTATTGCTTTTTTTGAGAGGTAAAATAACTACTAAACCTAACTAACTAAACCTCAAATAGAAAAACTCAACAGGAGGTTTAATAAAAGAGCTGTTTATTGATCTTCATCCAAAGCCCAGCTCCACCAGTCATCAGATCTGTAACTGAGCTCCTGGTGGGCTTACAGAAGTTTACATACAGTTCATCACAATCAATCACATTTCACTTTTTCATATCCAGCCTTTCCACTCCAAAAATACGTCATCTTTTCCACTTCTTCTCAATCGGTCACGCCCCTTACTTCTCGCCACATTCATTCAGAAACTCCCTTTGGTTGAAAGTAATAGAAAAGCGTGTTTACTCCAATTTTCATCCATAATACAAGAACTTCAGTTATTGCAAAGCCTGAATATAATAAAGTTACATATTTATGCAAAAACTGAATACCCGTTTCCTATAATATGAACTACTATTTGTATAAAAAATTCAATATATCATCCAATCAAGTTATACTGATAATTCCCTGATTAACAAAATCATTAACTTTATTAATCACAAAAAAATCATTCATTACTTCAAAGTCAGGTATAAACTCGTTGACTTTTTGTCATGTTCAGCACATGTTCAAGGTCACATCCAGCTCTTCATTTGCTCCCCTTTCCAGCACAAGGGGATAAGAAAGGCCTCCGGCGTTTTAATAAGACAAAGATGTTACTCAGGGGTTTTGAAATATAAGTTTCTCAGTCTTGAGGATAAGGGAGTTTGTGCTCCCGTTCCTGGACACCTCATCATTTTGCTTGCCCTCACTGTTAAAAAAGATATTGATTATAGTGATTGGCATCAGGATGTACTTAACTTGATTGTAGTGATGGATGTACCTCAAAATATACACCATATGCACCATTTAATGCCCCCAAATATTAAATTGGTTAAACTAGGAAGTAGCTGCTTTAAAAAAAAGTGCAGAAATGTATTTTCTTTAGTTTGATAAGAGGTGCTAAACATTTGCATGGGTTAAAGAAGGGAAATCACCAAATACCCTGAAATCAACAACAGATTCTACATAATGTAGTTTAGACTAAAATGTTGTGCTTATGATTTTGAAACTGTCAAAATTCATGAGATTATTACATATCATGGTAAATATCAGTGCTCAAAACAATATTATTATCAATAAAACAGGTGGGAGGGAATTATACTATGGACACTCCTAGACCTTTTCTTTTTTTTTTCCTTTTTTGAAAGAGCTTATAAATATGTGAGTTGGATTTATGATTGCATTTGGAGTCACTTTTTCTTTTAAGTCCTGCATATAATGTTGAAATAGAAATAAAAACACCAACTGTTCATCCAGCCTCTCAATTATCCAAATTAGCAAAGTTTCGCTACATCCCTTATCTACCTGTTATTCAAATCAGGCTAATTTAATTGGAACTGCCTCCGAACGCCCTGTTGTCCAAAATTATTACCAAGTTTCTTGGAGTTGGTACCTCACGCTTACCTGATTAATCACATAATTACATTTAATCAGTTCATCGCTCTCGAACGAGACTCGTGTTCATATCGGTTTCCTTCTCTCATCGTTGGTCTTTCATTAATGCAAGTCAGGGAGAGGTGGAAGTGTACAGAGCGCTGGCAGCAGAACAGCATCGCATGCCTCGCTCTGAAGTGGGGTTGGGGTGGGGGTGGTAGTTGGGGGAGTCTGGTTGGTGGAGGGCTGGGGGTGTTTATTTGTAAGCTTCTCGACGGCGGACCAGAGCCTCGAGATCTTGTTAGCTCTGACAATCAATGCTTTCATTTGAGCAGATTTCAAGATGAGAAAATGCCCGCAGATGCCTCCGTCTCGCTGCAAAAACAAAAGACGGGAATCAATATTTCATGAGCGCGCTTTCTTTCCTTGCCTGACTTTTTCCTGTGTCATTTTCACCATGTTGACTGGACTGCCGCCTCCTCTGAGTGAATTACCACTGGGACGCTTAAATTAACATAACTGACGTGGTGGGTTCTGCGTTTATTGCAGGGTCAGTGTTAGAATCTCAAATACCAGGACTGCGTTTGCCGCTCAGGGGCATTTTTCGACTGCTGGTGGTGCTGAAGCAAACAGATTTATGGTACAGTTCATCGTTTTTGTTGGCAAAACATAGAAGAATACCACATCGTTTTGGACTAAGTACTTAAGCCAGGAAAACCAGGCAAAACTATAAGTTCTCATTTTGGCCCAATGCGATGAGGTCAAAACTGACCTGGTTATTTGTGACATCGGCAGCATTGTTTCATTATTTGTGATTTGAAATACACTTCAGACAAAATCTACATATCGGTGGTTGGGTTTGGATGTGCATCATCAGTTCAGGAGAGCAAGAACGATTGGGTGGTGTTGGTGGTAATCTACTTATGGAGTTTGATTTCCTTTTCAGGTAAGTCTGTTAGGCCATGGGCAACATTCCTAAACCTGTATTTGTCTACATTTGTCTACATCACTCAATCTGGATTACAGCATTTGCCAAATAAAAAGAAAAAAAAATTGACAGTGATCGAAACCCTTCAGATACTGAAACTAAACCTGATTTCATGCCCAGCATATCTGACCAGTACAAACCAACAATTCAGATTGAATGTACACATTCCAGGCTTTAATTTAAAGTCATTTAGTTTCACTATGTAGGAATTCTAACACTTCTTATCAAAGCCCCCCTCATTTCATTCCACAATGTTTGGGACAATTGGCTCCACATGTATTTGTCGTTACTCAGGTGTTTCATTGCTTCATAAAGAAAAATATGTCTTTATCGAGGTCACTGTATTTGTTAGTCCACTTCTCCAATAGTATCATAGCTGTATTAAACTGTGAGTACAAGTTATTATTTCGTAATAAAAGTATAGTTGGAAACTGAAGATTCTTAAACAATGCCTAATGGAAAACCAGATTTCATGCTATTTAGGTAAACCATGTTTTTGCAAGTGCAGGTGGTTGGGACTTGAGCAAGACACCCAACAAAATTTGGAAGTGGCAGAAAAATCGATTTCATGAGGGAAAAGCCACATCTAGGTCTTCTGGAGGTCAGAGCAATAGAAAAGGAGTTTCAGCTATGTAAATATGTTTAATTAAAGCATCAGATAAAACATGAAATGTAATTTATAAGCTTCAAGTTTCCATGTTTAATCTATCATGGCCAAAAAATGCTAAGCGGTTAGCTTTACACGTACAAACTTCTAGAATCTACTACGAGTAAATGCCATTATTATGGAGGTGTGTTATATTCCTTGATGTTTAAGTAGTTGTTTTATATGTATAGCCTGAAATGAGGAGCTAGTTCTCATAGATCATAGTACCCCACCCACCCAATACCCTCGCTGCTACTGAAAGCCACTTTTCAGAAAAGTTGGAATTGGTAGGTGGAGGTGGTGAGGACATATTGTTGCTCTAAATGAGGTCTAAAGCTCACAGACGACTGAAAAACAAGGGAATGAACTACTCTTCTCCGTCTCACACACATCCACACAAACCACTCTACTTGTATTTGAATATACAGACTGTTTTGAATCCTATTCCTGGCTGCATGGGCTGTCAGCATCCCCTTCTGACCTCTCAGCAATTGGCTTGGTTGCACGACCAAGTCTGTTCTTGACCTCAGCGATATAATGTCAGCGACACAGGTGCACTGGAATAGACACTCTAGCTGAATATAAAAGAACGCTGGAGAATGAAGTGCATGAAGTACCCAGCATAGACACCCGCACCTCTCAATTAAGGACAAAAATAATGGTTTAACTGTTAACGGGTAGGAATTTGGCTCAACGTCTCCACTGTACGCCCTCAATGAAACTCATACAGTGAAGGCGGCAACTAATGATATTTTCTGTAGCTGATTAATCTGTCCACTGAGGTTTGATAAGTCAATTAATCAAACCAGTATTTCCTCTCAGTCCCTGTGCCATCATCACTCAAAGTTCAGGCTGAAAGATTTCTCTTTCTGCCCTTTTTGTAGCGATACAAGTCTTGTTGTCCCCTTAAATCCAAATTGTATTACAATCAGTCAGACCGCTGTTATACAGTGCTCTCATTTTTCAATGAACTGATCAGTAAAAAATCTCATTTACACAATTTTCCACTTACTCTAGAGTCTGGGTCCCAAACTCAAACTTCAGCACAGTTTGGTAGTTCCTCTTCTCAAACACTACACTACACTACACCAGGTGAGGTAGACGGCAACGACGAAAATGAGGATGATGACGGTGAAGATGACAACTGTGACTACGACGACAACAATGGTGATGACAATAATAACGATGACAACGGCGACGATGACAATAATGAAGACGATGGCGCCGCTGACGATGACGGTGATGACTATGACGACGATGACAATGACGAGGATGACGCCAATGACGACAACGATTATGAGACAATGATGATGGTGATGATGATGACAGTGATGATGACGACAGTGATGATGACAACGGTGATGAAACCGATGGCGACGATGACGATGACAATGACAACAACGATTATGAGACAATGATGATGGTGATGATGACGACAGTGATGATGACGACGGTAACTACGACGATTACGAAACCGATGGCGACGATGACGATGACGACGGTGATGATGACAACAATTACGACGACTATGACGACGGCGATGATGGCGATGACAACAATAATAATAATAATAATTTTATTTGAATAGCGTCTTTCTCAAACTCAAGGTCACTTTACCGAGACTACAGTTAACAAGTAATATCAAATTGAATAGACAACTAGTTCAGAGTACCTCCAATATGGTAGGTCTTGTGGGGTGTATGCAGTGGTTAGTACTTACCAAAATGGGTCCAAGGAAGGACAAATGATAAACCAGCAAAAGGGCTAGGGGTTACCCAGGCTCAGTTGTGTTTACCTGCGGATTAGATTGGGGTTGGACAGACTTCTCTTGGGAAGGCTTTCTACCAGCTAGCGAAACACTGTTGCAGACCTAATGCACCCCTCCATGGCAACAATCGCCGGCCCTCTTTCAACAAGCTCCTCTGCAAAAATTAATTCAAGAACAATTTGAGGAACATGACAAGGAGTTGACTTGGTCTTCAAGCTTCCCAGATCTCAGTCTGATTGAGTGTGTGGAATGTGCTACAAGAAGTTCTATAATTTGGTGGTACATCAAATCATCTATCTATCTATCTATCTATCTATCTATCTATCTATCTATCTATCTATCTGTCTATCTGTCTGTCTGTCTGTCTGTCTGTCTGTCTGTCTGTCTATCTATCTATCTATCTATCTATCTATCTATCTATCTACATTATGATAGAAACACTGGCTTCTTGGACTTCTTTATTTGTGGAAGTCCTACACACAACACGCAGATAATTGATTGTGGGGCTTAGATGTTTCATCATTCCAAGACTGAATATATTCTAATCATCTCAGCATTAGCTGAAGTTTAGAACTGGTTCTACAAGGCTAATCTTTCTAATGTGCACTAGAAGTCAACAGTGGCCAAGATATAAATCACCAGAACTTTGTTCACCCCAAATTGCACTCTTGCAAGCTTGTACAGTCTGTCAGTGTGGTTTAGGACACAGTCTGACATACTGTCAGCTATAAATATGAGCAATGTTCTGGAGGAGTCTGGGGTTTCCCAGTGCTGGTCCAGGAAGGTCTGTATCCTGCCTAGTCTGGTGATTCCTCAGGTACATTTGACCTAAAATGGGGAATTGCATGAATTATTGCATTTTTAACCCAACTCTTTGATTTTTCAAACCATTTCTGGCTTTACTGACTTGCTTAATTATGGCAATCCAACATAATCAAATATTGAGTTGGTGGTTAAATTTTCACCATTCAATGAATGAATATGTCCCATTATCTCAGCATGAGCTGATGATCAAATATAAGCCCCGCTAACCCTGAAACCGCAACCTGGAGCGTTCATCTTCTGGTTATTCCCATTTACCTTGGCCATTCTCTTCATTAACAAATTGCCATATAAACGTGTCAGGGAAAATACATAAACGCCAAAGGAATGTTATTAAAGACGAAAGGGCCAAACCCAGCCGTGAGAAATTGATCTCAGTGTTAGGCCGGTCTCGCAGCCCAGCCGCCTTCTGTGAGGAGCCAGCACAGTGCTCTCTTGCTGGGTCGAGCGGGGCTATAAATCTTATTTATGCAGCACTTTCTCATGCCTTCATCTCAAGGTGCTGCACAACACATACATCTCGCGGCCCCCGCCCAGGACTAATTTAATTAATTACACGGAGCCACAAAGTGACCTTTGAAATTCGGACGCTTAAAAATTACCTGGAACAAATCGAGCACCAGTTCAGTAAGAAATAAAAAGGGAGACGGAAAAGAGAGCAAATAAGAGAGCGGGGGACCAGAGGACATTAGAAAAAAAGAGTTTCTACAGAAAATATTTCAAACCTCCTCCAACTCTTATTTCCAAACTACTGAAGCATAAACAATCCAGGGGTTTAAAATGACAAGATAACTGTTGAAATCTATTTATCCAGGCAGGGGGTTGTTCCTTTAGGAACATTCTATGACATAACAATAAAACAAGCAGAAATACAGTCAAATATAAAAATTATTACCATTAATATTGCGGTTAGAAGAAAACCGTTAGAAGGATGCACTCCAGCCATTGCATGTTCCATCAGTAGCACCTGATTTAAAGATAAACCATCGTTCTGCATGGTAACTATATACTGGGCTTTCTAAACAAGGTTTGGAAATGACAAATCAAACTACCCGCCAAAATATATTCGTGCATAATTGTTTTTTTACACATTAAGACTATTTATTCTGTTCATTCAGCATGGAACTATGGACAAGCATTTACACCCTCACACATATGGGTAATGTAGAGCAGCCTAAACCACAAGCCTCTGGACTGTGGGCGGAAACCAGAGAACCCGGAGGGAACCCACAAGAACACTCCACAAAGAAAAAGACACCTGAGGCCAGCGCGGGGATCGAACCCAACAGCGCTTCTCATTATTACTCAAAGATTCTGTAAAGCAGAAATCCTCAACTCTAGACCTGGAGTTGAGGACAATTTCCTTATTCAAAAACACACGGAAGGGTAAATTGCAGAGGATAATTTCATCTGTGGATTAATACAGTATAATAAATGAATAAATAAAAAATTCTAACTCAAATCGTCGTAACGCAGAGCCTGCAAACTGTGACGAGTACACAAAAACCATCGCATTACAATCAAGCCTGGAACACAGTGTATGAGATGCACAATGGCCGCCTCCAGCAGCACCTGATGATGTGAATAGCAATGTTGTGCTTTTGGGCGGACGTGAAATGAGCCAAGGCCCGAGGTGAGGCCCCCGCGGTGAGATGGGGGTATTTAAAGATGATTGACGGCGCAGTTACAGTTTGACTCAAATGGAAAGTGACACGTCTGTTGATTTGGCTGGAGCCTACATATCCGCTATGAACCAGAACGTGCTGCAAGCCCAAGCCAACGGGTCGCACGAGCATGTGTGTGTGTAAGTGCTGAGATTTCATAGACATTGCATTAACACCATTGATGGATTATTGC
Source organism: Lepidarchus adonis (assembly GCA_037576955.1). Taxonomy (NCBI): domain Eukaryota; kingdom Metazoa; phylum Chordata; class Actinopteri; order Characiformes; family Lepidarchidae; genus Lepidarchus; species Lepidarchus adonis. The sequence continues at coordinate 18,384,540 of JBBIGC010000020.1, forward strand.
ATTACAATGGCGCCTTTCGAGGCATGGGATATGTTAATCAGCAAGTGAACAGTCAGTTCTTGAAGTTGATGTGCTGGAAGCAAGAGCGTAAGGATCTAAGCCACTTTGAGAAGGTCCGCAGTGGTCAGTACCGAAAGTAATCAGAGGAAGGGCAACCTGTGAATCAGCCACAGGGTCATGGGTGGCCAAAGCTCATTGATGCATGTGGGGGTGAAGGCTAGCCTATCTGGTCCATTCCCAAAGAGGAGGCACCACAGTCAGGGGTGATTTAGGAGGACTCAATAAAGGGGGTCCTCGAGTTACATCGGGGTTCCGGTCCTCAGAGTCGGAACTCGTGCAATAATGATGAATAATGATGTTTGTAATAATCGAACAGCACTGTGCTTTATCAACAGCTGGCAACACGCATGAACGAGTAACACGAGCAATGCATTCTGGGTAGTGTGTGGAGTGGAGAACGGGGCGGAAAAGGGTGGAGAGAGCATTGCTTGCTGGGAGTTGTAGTCTGTTAGCGGGAGGGCACGCGTTAGCAGAGTGATGCTAGAGTAACTTAAGAATGGAAAAGGTGAACAGGAACTGTGATGAGTGTAGGTAATAAAGCCACGGGTCCCAACTCTCTTTCCACATCTGTTCTGCCCGTGTTACCCGCACCAGACACTAACCCACAATGCATTGCTCCCCATGAAACACATCAAGTCCCACAACAACTTGGAGTGCAAACGCTGTAATTTTTTTTAAGGAGCTAGCCACGAATCGTCGTATGTCGGGTTTGACGTAACTCTTGGACCCCCTGTATTAGGCATGAGCAGCTAGAGAAGCCACGAGCAAGTACACAAATTATTATTCAAGGCCGGTCTTTATCTCTTTCTTTTACAGTCTTCGAGGCAACAATCAGAAGCACAAAAGCCTGTTTGATTTCTTTTATTCTGATCAACCCAGGATCTACAAAAGGGTGTCTGGGTAAGCGAAACACAATTGAATTGTCAGACGCTTGGTCGGAAAGCAGAAGATTGAGGCGTCCTTGGCTCATCTCAGCCTTGACAATTAAAACGGAAGAGTCACTGTATGGCTAAAGGCTTCTCTTCGATCTCAACAGCGATATCAACTCAACTCCAAGAAGATAGGGCAGAAATCTCTCAGCCAAGAAAAGTGCCACGCGGGTCAGTCTGAATGCTTTACATTTCCTAATCAATTTAAGCTGCAATGCAGAATCATCTCGCTTAATCTGACCACCATTTCCATTGGAGCATGGCGACAAACTAGGCCCCGTGACACGCAAAGGTCGTACAGATTAGCCTGGCCTGGTTCAGCAGGCTGCGCTGTAGATAACCATGACCTGCAGGTCAGGGGGGCATTTGCATAAGTCAAGTTTGTTATCATACACCTTTTTCAAATGAACAAAGGCATTTTAATCCTCAGCTCTTCATCATGACCCTCTTCAGTCCCAAGTGCTGATACAGTTAAGGTTTGCCAACGAAGATAGATCTTCATATGGGTCAAAACTGATCTTCTGGTATTAATGGTATACCAATACACATGGTGACATTGATGTTCTACAAAAAACATTTTGTATGGAGAACAATTTGTGCCTACTTGACAAAAAAGGTGCAAAAGCTTTGGGACAGTTTCTATGCTCTTAAATATATATTTTTTATTTCATTAGGCAGGTTAGCTGCCTCAGAGGAAGAAGGTCCTAGGTTCGACCCCCAAATCAGCCTCAGGTGCTTTTCTATGTGAGCTCTCCCCATGTTTGTGTGGGTTTCTTCCAGGTTTTCCAGTTTCCTTCCACAGTCCAAAGGCTTGTGCTTTAGGTTGACTAGCCCAAAGGTGTGAGTGTGTGTGTGAATGGTTGTCAGTCTCTGTGTTGACCTATGATGGATTAACTTCCTGTCCTGAGTGAACCCTGCCTTGTGCTTACAGTCAGCTGGGATCGGCTCCAGCTTCCCCATAACCGTAAAGTTTGGATGCTACATGAATCAATTTATTTCCTTAGAATGTAAAGTTGTACATTGTGTCAGGCTGAGTGCCAACAGGCCCTCCATTAAAAAAAACAAAAAACATTTTTTTTTCAAATTGAATTCAATACATTAATAATGCATCATATAAAATTCAAACTGCCTCAGTTGTTTTGTCATGTGCTTACAATAAAGAGATACCACTTCTCTCATACTGACATCATCGATAAATTCGAAAAAGATATATATATATATTTACAAACAGGATAAAATACAACAAAGTACAAAACCTGCACAATACCATTAATACATGCAATTATAATAAAGGCAGAGTATTGAAATCATTCAGTTTGAAAAATAAAAAATAAATACTTGTCTGTGTGAAGTAGTACAGACAAATGAGACAGATGGGTGAAACAATGTGCTATATATATGTGTGTGTGGAGTCAGTGCGAGGGGGCAGAGTGTGTCAGCAGTCAGGGGGCTTATTGAAGAGAAGGAAAGATGCTGAAGGGAACGGCGTATGTCTATATACAGCACTCACAGTGCAGATACAATACACAGTGGAACTCAATACACATGGTGCACCAGAGAAATATCAGACAAACGAGATGCATGGCATATTGAATTCGGTGGGGAGAGGGATGGGGGGTGTTGGGGGACACCAATGTCTCTTTCTGAGTGGCTTTGTAGTATAGCTGGACTGGGAGATTAATAGCAGCACATTTTATTTATCATATTTATCTTTTTACAGATTTTTACCTTGAAGTTTTTGTTACCTTTGTATTTATAGGACCTTTGTATTTTTCTACCTTGTGTTTTTAGTACCGTGTATTCTCTTTACCTTTTATATTTATTACCTTTGTATTTTCATTAGTATAGGATGCATCTTATTTTATGTCATTGTCTCTATGTCGCAGTCGCTACATAAGCAATTTCCTTAGGGACAATAAAGTTTTTCTGATTCTGATTTTCTGATTGTTATAGCACTATTAGAGAAGAAGAGTAATATTAAAGTCATTGTATTCTGCACAAAAGGCCCAGGTGCAGCTTGAAAAAGATTGCACCAGTGGAAAACATCACCTGTCGTAATAAAAAGATGAGTATTTACAGTATTTACAGCATTAGTGATACACCTGCTTGCTGTAATGACAGTGTGTACTTGACCTGGCATGGAGGAATTGATAAAGAGATCTACCCGAGAGACACCCTTCAATAGAAGATCCAGAATCAGTAGAGGATCTTCAAAGTTAACTTTACGCAGTTTTTCAAACTTCTACAACTTTTTTTGTGGTTTATTTTTTCTGGAAAACCCAATGTAGCCCCAGGCTTTTGGACCCCACTGTACACCAGGGGTGCTCAAACTTTTTTAGCTTGCGAGCTACTTTTAAATTGACCAAGTCAAAATGAGCTACCAACAATAAAAATGATAAAACACACACACAGAGAGAGAGAGAGAGAGAGAGAGAGAGAGATAAAGAGAGAGAAAGAGAGAAAGAAAGAGAAAGAGAGAGACTTTATATTTATAATGTATATTGTTTACCTTGCATAGCAGCATGAACATGTTGGGCTTAATGCAGTGATGTACATTTATGACCATCAACAGCGAGAGCTGCATAGTCTGAATATAAAGTAATCCCCTCTATTTTCAGTGTGTCGTTAGTGTTAGTGAATGTACAGTAATCCCCTCTCTTTTCGGAGTGTAGTTAGTGTTAGTGAATATACAGTAATCCCCTCTTTTCAGTGTGTAGTCAGTGTTAGTGAATATACAGTAATC
>JBBIGC010000020.1:18409735-18424511 GCA_037576955.1 Lepidarchus adonis
TATCTATCTATCTATCTATCTATCTATCTATCTATCTATCTATCTATCTATAACTGATTGATCAACTATGTAATGTAACCAGAAATGAAAAAAATCCAGTTGAAAACCATGTTTCCCTTGTTTTTCTAGAGACAGATTTGTATCCTGTGGCTTTGATCACTTTGGGAAGAAAATGCATTAGAGACACAGCTGGGCCGAGTGTAAATGTATGTTTCTTTAAGCTGCATACACAATCTGTACTTAAGAAGAATTGTCAAAAAATGCATAACTCCAGTCGTCTTTTATCCCATAATTACTGAAACCGGTTGTTCCCTAGATTTTAATCTAAAAATACAAAAGCAAATCTGACAACATGATCTGAGGAGATTCCAAAACAGAATTTTGATATGATGTAGATAAAACAGAAATAAAGCAAACTGGTCTGACACTAATGTTAACAAAAATCCTGTCTGAAAGTTATGTGGATAAGAGATGTTGAAATGGGATCTGATTAGTAATTCCATCCACAGGCTATTAGAATTCCTTCATTTTCACGTGTGTGGGGAAAATAAGGTTCCACATGTAAATAAGACACCACACCATCGAACATTTAAAAATGAAACATGTATAGTAAAAAATGATACAACTAAGTATAAAAAGATCAAAATAAATAAAAAAATAAAGAAATTAATACAAATTTATAATTTTTTTTTAGCAATTTAGAAGCAATTTAAATATTTATCTACAAATTGCCCTTTTGATCATTGTTCCAATCAAGCATTAAGAGAAAGTACATAAAACTCCTGTACTGTACCTGCATGTTGAACAATAAAGTTAATGTGTAAAAAGCCAATGTCACTGTAGTCATAGCGACAGTCAATCGACTGTTCCTAACTCAAGAGAATAACCATTACGCCATTGAGGGCAGTAGATTTGTGCATAGTGTAGCTTTATAGCTCTATAATGACCTATAATAACTATACAGTTGTTCAGTGTCACATTACCAGATACCATATTTCAATCATCAAACGCATCAAATCTCATCATATGGTCAAAAGCACTTTATTTATGCAGGAAAATGATGTAACTGATCAGATTTGACAGCTTTGAATCAAGCAACATATACAATATCTCAGTCGCCAAGGCTAATTTCTTGCTATACAGAATGAGCTAGAATCCCAGAACTCTTCAGCTCTCTCCATATTGCCAGTCGTTGCCAAAAAACGGCAAAACCTGGCAACCTTGCCGAGGCCCACTTCATTACTATAACAACCATTGCATACATGCCAGAAAACGAACATTCTGTCCAGTCTGATCATTTTCCAAATGACAGTACAGATAGTGAGTGCCATATATACACAGTATTGTGCAAAAGTTTTAGGCCCCTGAGAAATGCATATGACTGTGACTGTTTTTATCAACATAATAAATGCTGTTATTATAACTGTATGTTTGTATTTATTTCCATAATATAGGTCTGATCACAGGCATTTAATAATATAGCATCATATGATAAATATTTAAAAAAATAACAATAGAGAAAGAAAAATGAAATTGTACTATACATTTGAGTGTCATTATTAAACTAAATCTGGAGTAAAAATAACACTTGTAATCATATTACTCTACCAGTGTGAATAATCATCAGTGTTAAATATTTTTTACATATTTCATTGTTAATTTTGACACTAAATTGAGTAGAATTAACTATGAAAAGTCAACACTGGCCATAGAGTAAATTTTACTCTATTTTTAGTGATGACTTTGGGTGCACTTATATGTATAAATGATAACTGTGATTTCCAGACAATATTAAAAGTAAATAAATAAATATGTGTATAAGCACATATACTACAGATAAGACAGATCAGTGACAATGTTCTTTCACTCGCTGCATCCAGCCTCTCAAACTTTTTCAGCCCTTTGCTACATTACATCACTTCCTAGTGTATAATACAACCTGGAAAAAGTTTAATTTAACACAAAGAAAAGGAACAAAAATTAATTGTTGAATGGAAAAGTTTTTAATTTTTGTTTGAGTGACTGGAGGGTGGGGGTACTGCAGTACAGCGCTGTCAATCATCCGTCTACATGTAAATTCTTCATTATAAAATAAGAAACACTGAAATGCTAAAATGAAAAATCTTCAAATCCTTCAGAATCATGTGTGTTAACATCATAGTTGTTGCCGAACAAATAGATGTCAGATAAGTTTTCATCACTGGTATTGCTCTCAGATTTTGCGGACGCTGCTTCACAAAATCAACGACCTGGAGCTTAAGTCCTGCAGAGTAGTTCTTGCCTTGTGACATGATATCAGCAAGTTCAAAATGTTATCAGTTTAATTGTTTATGCTGAACTACAGTATAATGTCACTGGTATTTAGCTGCAAAGACTCCAGGGGTGAAATTAGATTCTTCTACTTCAGATCAGTAAATTCAGTAACACTGCAGATAATAACATGGGGATTATCTTAGAGTTTTAAACATAAATGAGCATTTTCTGCAGCTTATAGAATGGGGCCTATAATGTGTAACATACTATACTCATAATAATACTGATAACAACTACAAAGATCAGCCATAACATTATGACCACTGACAAGTGAAGTGAAGAACATGACTTATCTAGTCATTTCATTACATTTGCAGCTGTCAGGGGTTGGGCTATATCAGACAGCATATGAACAGTCAGCTCTTGAAGCTGATGTGCTGAAAACAGAAGCGTGAGCCACTTTGACAAAAGTCTTATTGCGATGGCTAGACCAGCGGCCCCCAACCTTTTTTGCGCCACGGACCAGTTTAATGTCAGACAATATTAATGTGGACCAGCATTTAAGGTGTGACAGATAAAAACAATAAAATAAAATGATACGACCAACACAATTGTAAATATAATAATAAAGGTGAATCCACTGTGTAATTATGTAACTTTATTAGCAGCGTCTTCCTGAAATGCGCCAACAACAATCAGAGTAACGTCCTCCTCTGCCCCTTACTCACTCTGGTCGCTATGGTAACATGTAAACATTCCTTTCAGAATAAGTGTTCAGTGCTGTTGTGATGATCTCAGGGTTTTCTGCCATGACTTTCATCCAGAATACCGGCAAAGTTGAGTCTCTAACACACTTAGATGCTACGAATTGAGATAAAAAAAAGTTTTAAGGTTCATTGTTGTGTTAACACACAGTGGGTGATCAGTGTATATTGATTAGCGGGAAAAGGTGACTAGTGCATGCATCACTGATTGGTTTTGATCAATTTCATCAGAAGAACATCTGGTTTTCTTTAATGAAGGATTGACTGTAAATTCTGGGCTCTAGAGGAGGAGGATGGAAGCTTTTCTCACCCACACTCCCCACCTTTCTCACATCACCGGCTGTAGACTCTGTCAGGCTTCAGCGACTTAACATAGAGTGATGTACCTTTTATTTCCCTTCCTCCCGCCGTGATAAATCAATTTTTAAATCATTTGTTTACCTTTGCTCGTCCCAGGTAAAATTAGTTCTCGTCTACCGGCCATGCTTAAATGCAAATGATCAGGGATAATTAGCTCTCTGAAAGGGCAATAAAGTAAAGAATGTGATTAATTGCCATTGTAACGATGTGTATCACATCAACTGCTCATTAATTTTCATACTGATCCGCTCCTTATCTCATCATTAATATGGGCCCGGAATCCTGTTGCAAAGTCTGGCTGTATTGCGGCGGTACCTCCTGACTGTTATCCCAAATCCAAAGTTTGGTCTTGATCATTACGAAGACCCAACCAAAGTTCTTTTTCTCCTCACCTCAACTTTTCGCCTCATGAAAAATGACTGTGGTCTTCACACTGCATCCCAAAATGCCGTGAAACTTGCCATAAAAGCTGATCATGCGCTCAAAACCACTTTGGTCCATGCAAGATAACACCATAATTCATCACGGTGACATAATGCCACTGCTGCACACACTTTCTTTGATGAATCACCTTTATTATGAGACAGTGAGCAGCTAAGGTTTACACACCCCCCCCCCCATGTTAACTAAGCAAAAAAAATCCCCATAGCCCATATGCCGTCAATCAACCAAGGCATGTTGGGCGTCCAAACCCGCTTGTTTACTATTCTACTGCAGTTATGAGGCTAATGTAGCTCAGAAGTCATTGAAGCTGTCTGTTGATTATCACTCATTGCCTCGTACTTCAGTATTCAAGACTTGATTATGTATTGCATCGATAAAATGGATAACATTCAGGCTTTATGGTTACTGTTTTTCCCCAACAGACTTTATGATTTATTACTGATTTCCTGGAGTTCCAATTTGATAATTGCATTTTCCAAAATGACAGTTATTAAAATCCAACGTATATCGAATTTCCCCAATGATAGGCCCCAGATTACAGGCCGCCCCAATCTATAAACCGCAGAAAATGCTCGTGTTTAAAAATGTTAAGATAAGTCACCCCGAGTTATTAGCCGCAGCATTACTAACTTTACAGATCTGATGTAGAAGCATTTAACTTGACCCTGCATCTCTATACCAGTAGTGACATTATACTGTATTGATAAAAACGCAAGAACTACGCTGCAGAATTTAAGCTCCAGGTCGAGATGAACATGTGTTTGACATCAGCGAGAGGAAAGCAGCACAGGTTGCATTTGATAATGTTTAAGGATCTGATTTTAAAGGATTTGAAGAAAGATAAGCCTAATAATTTTAGCATTTTATTGTTGCTAATTTTATACTAAGACTATTGCAGTTACAAATATTTTGGTATACACATACGTATTTCTGTAATGTGCATTGGATCAACACAAAAAAGCAGAGAAAAATACAAAAAATGGGCCAATAATTTTGGTCATGGCTGTATTAAAGGGCAAAATCAAATGGATTAAATTTTCCCATTAACCAAGTCAATCAGCCAATGGATACAGCTGAAGTCTGCTGTGTACTAACAAATGCAAATGCTAATAAGCGTCATTTAAAAGGCATGACACAACATTCAAGACCACTTGTGTGAAAGTATTCACAGTTTTTTTAATTAGTATTGGTCAGAATGGCCTGAAAGGTTCAGACCATTCCCATCAAACCCTTTCCTGCACTCGAATTCACAGTGAAGAGCTCTGAATGGAACCGAAACAATTAACATCCGTGCACAATTTAGATGTCTCTGCAAAGGCCAGGGGAGGAGACAGGACGAAAAGCTAGAAAGAGCGTGAGAGAGAGCTATCGAACGGAGAGAGCGGATGAAGATGAGGCGTCGAGTTGAATTAAGAGCGGGCCCTGATGACACGAGGCGGAAACGCACACCTGAATCACACCGCTTCATTCCGCCACTCAATCCACTCACGGCCTAGCTGTGGAGCGCTAATGAATTTAGCCCGCGCTCTCCCTGCCACCTCCTGACCTGTTAATGGACTCCCCTGGGCCAGTCCATCACGGCCTGCTCTCGCTCCATTCCCACACTTCCGACTCAGGAAAAGAGGGAAAAGAGTCACTTATGAAGACAATAAAAGCTCTTCTCCGCCTGAAAGAGAAACCATCCCCCGCTACCCCGGTCAAACCGATGCTGAGAGGCGGGTTTAATTAATAAAAAGCCAATATCGCTTGGAACAAAGCCCACCGGTCTCTAGTGTTTCGGAACAATGCGGCCTTGTCAGGGAGCTGCTTTTGTGCTTTTCAACTGAAAAGTTTCCTGATGGCCAGGCGCTCACTCCTTAAATTTTAATTAATTATGCGGATGCGGGCCAAGCTTTTTAATATCCTCCGCTGGGAACAGTCAAGTGTGGAGAGATCTGACGCATGGAGTTTGCAGAAATGTGAAGTTCGTTCCATCATTACTATGACATTCGTGTCATAAGAAAAGACGACTAATGGTGAGAATGGGACACATGAACACACATCACCCCAACAATTAGTCCCATTACTGAGAACTCATTGCTATGCAACAGAAGGGGTTAGACACCAGAGCCTTTTAAAGAATCTCGTGAATCAATGGCAATTATTTCTGAAGCGTGAGCCATCTATCTGACAGGGCTTTAGTGCAGTGTATATTCTAAATCTTCTGTTTGTCTATTCTAGCTCTTCAAGACACACGAGACCTCACATACTATATTCCCTTATCTCATATATATATATATAGTACTGTCCAAAAGTCTTGAGTCAAGTCAACAAGTGAAGATCAAAGTAAAAGCAACAGTAAAGCAGAAAAATGTTGTTGAGAGCTGGTTAGAAGAACCCAGGTTTGGTTCCAGATCTCCTCTTCAGGCCTCCAGCCATTACATGGATGTGAAACTCCAGCAGAACCTGATTTAATGGAAGGAAGAACTGATTGAGACCAAACTATGGACTTGATGGCAACTACAAGTAACACTGGGCTTCCATTAGAAGAAAGGTCAGTGTCAGTGTTTAATGTGTTACTGTTATTTTACAATTATACTAATATTAATGTTTTGTAATGTCTTGCATTTCCATATTTTCCATTTTTCCATTACGGTTCTGTTAAGGTTTATGCTTTTCTTGCAAACCTGCTGACAACAGCAACATATACACACGTATCAGCCACTGAGTATCAGAGGTGGACTGAACTGCAGTACTTAAGTGAAAGTACAGATTCCAATAGTCAAATGTTACTCCATGTGTGAAAGTCAAAATTTAAAAGTACTAAAAGTACTAAAGTACTTGCTTCCTAGTATTAAAAGTACAAAAGTAAAAGATTTATTGCAGGAGTGACTACACTTTTTTGGCTTACAAGCTACTTTTAAAATGACCAAATAGATCTACCAACAAAAAAATGCTGTATTATTATACTGTATTATAAGCAGCTAACTCTTGTTACAAGTGGTCTCTGATGGGCTGTAATATATGTCAATCAACTGCCAAACACCACATTGGGGATGGATGATTCTGTTAACACCTTTTTAAAATATGCGATCTACCCCACACTTCCTGTACTGTAGTGTATTCGTTGGCTCGCGGTTCACTCGTCTTTTACGTTACGCAGTCTCACGTGCGCGGTACAGTTTATTTTGAAGCATGGATCCAGAATCATCTCGTTCTTTGACGTTACTCTGAAAGTAACGAGAACCTTGACAGCAATATAGTAAAAAGTAGAGTTTTGTCTTTCAAATGTAGTGAAATGAAAGTTAAAAGTTTCCAAAAAAATACTACTCAAGTAAAGTACAGATACTCAAAAACTGTAATTAAATACAATACTCAAGTAAATGTACTTTTTAGTGGTACCTGTAAAAGGGTAAAATATATTAAGCAACAAGTGAACAGTCACAGGGGAAAAAATGTGAAGATCTGAGCAATTAGCATTTCTACACAATATTAGGCAGGTGGTTTTAATGGCATGAATGGTGTGTGTGTGTGTGTGTGTGTGTGCCATGAAATATCAGAGATCACCCTTTTGTTCAATTTTCCAGTCAATGCTCTAGTCTGCATCAGGACAAAAAAGCAGGAAACGCAATTATACAAAAATGCCCCCTCCTGCCACTTTAGCACTTCCATCCTTAACGTCTTCCATCCCTCCTACTCAACCCGTTACAAACGTGTGCTCTTAAAAATAGATGTTTGCAAAGTTGTCACTGACATTATGTCCCCCTTGAAAGAGGTGCAAAACACACATTACATTCCTCACACATTTCTCCTTCATGCGCCTGTAAAAGGCTGAAGAATGTCTTCTTCAGAAGATTAGACAGAAGATGATAAACTTGCATAAGATGCAGGTAACACTCAGGAAAACATGCTCATTTCCAAAACCATCCAAAAAAGTATTCAAATCAAAATTGTTCATCTTCAGAATTGAAGACCTACTCTCAATTCAGTCCTGAAGTAATTCATGGGTTCCTCTGTCTCTCCTACCATTGTGAAAGTGGTTGGTCTGAAAGGAGGTGTAGATGTTCAGGAAGCCATTTCAGACAAAGAAATAGACGGATTGACACATTTTCACTAGAACACAATGATGTGGAAGAAGGTTTTGTTGATAATTCTAAGGTTTCTGTGAAAACCATCCAGCAATGAAAGGAACATCTAAAGCTGAAGGTGTTTACAAGAAGAAAATCTGCAGATTTTTACAGAAAAACTAAAAGCATGTCTCGGAAAAACACTGGAAGCTATAATTAAGGTAAAGAGAGGATGTAATAAACGCTGAAACACTACCAGTGATGTTTAGTTATTGAGGCAAGCTGTTAAATATGTGCAGATATCAGAAGGTTGCAGGTTCCAGTCCACAGAGAAACACCTAAGCAGGGGACCGTCCCACTATGTCACTCCCTGGGTGCCAAATGCGCACTTTGTAAGACTGAGTGGGTCACTTTCACTTTTTTTCTGATGCTGAAAAATTAATAACTTGTATATAATGACTATACAGTGCAAAAGAATATAAAAAATAATGAAATAATATAATATGGTCCTTTTTTAGGCCTAGATTTTTTAACATAGCCAGGATATATCTACAGATACAAAAAGAGAGAGCGAACGAGAGAGCAAGTGAGCAAGAGAGAGAGATTTTGTAAGTTCATACTCAGTTTAATTTTATTGATCATATGTAGGTTAATGCTGGGTCAACGGGTATAATAAAGTATTTCAGATTAGAAAAAAAACAGCAAACTCAGCTATAATAGCACGCAATATATGAATGAATATAGAAATATATCAATAAAAAATATATAAATATATAAAAAAGAACTGGAGAATACTCAACAGCAGTGTTGTCCACTATTTGTTTATATTAGGGCCTGTATGTTCTAATAGTTAATTATATATTTGCATTTAACTGTGTAACACTGTCACACTGATTCTGCACACACGCATTATCATGCACATTGCTCATGTTACCGTCCTCTAAAAGGCGAAAATGCACCGTGACCCAAATTACAGAAAGTGTAGGCTGAATGAGTGAGCTGATATCATCAGGGAGAATTTGACCCACACTGACCCTGAAACAGGCCAAAGCTGAAGTAGTCTTCATTTTAATTGCATGTGTTCTCAAACGTTCGAATATTTAAATAGCCGTGCACTGAAAAACACACTGGAGATTAAATACGCTGCTAAAATATATGTTAACAACTTAAAATACAGATGCAACATAAGTTCCCCAAAAGCTGCTTTTGTAGACAATTGCTAGAATGAAGCTGTCATTAAAAGATTACATATTTTTAAAAATAGGGAGCTTCCATTAAAATGGCTTGAAAAGTAACAATGTAGTTAATTAGCCCAATCACACACTGAAAATTTGAAGGAAATACAGTTACATTTTACATTTTGGGACAGTTCTCCATTCTGCATGCACATTTAAATGCACATTTTATATTTTAATAAATGTAACAACAAATCTTATTTCTGAAATTGTTCAAACATATACAAGACAAGATCAACATAGTACAATTTGGCAATATTTTTGCTATTATTCAAAAGAATTTGTATAAAAATGGTCTTCCTTACAGAAAAGTTAATAAATAAATACATGAATAAATAAATAAATTAATAAAGAAAGGAATAAACAAATGGATAGATAGATAAATACATAAATAAACTAATAATACGTAAATAAATAAATAAAATTAATAATAAATTAAAGAAATCTCATGGTCTGGATCAATTTATATGCTTTAAGCTGTTTGTAAGACATTTTGTTTTATTTTTACTTATCAACTATTTCAACAATTTACCTAGTCCATTGGAAAAGGATCAAATGGAATCGATGAAGCTCCCAGGAACTTCTTGCAAACAACATTTACTTTTTCTGTTGAAGATCTGAAGCATTTTTGGTGTCACAGAGTCTAACAAAACTGTAGAGGTCATTTCATGTCGACACACTACTTTCATCTAACTGCAAACATAAGCACCTGAAACTTCTCCTAGAACAGTTCAGAGGAGACAAATGGAAATATGCGATGGACACTAAAGCATGGTGAAAGTTCTGTGGTGTTTTGAGGCTGATTTTATTACAAAGACCCAGGGGATCTTGGTAGCACATCCCAATCAGCCATAACATCTAAACAATCTGCTTAGGTCGCGTTTGTGCCACCAAAACCACCACAAGAGCTCAGAGAGTATAGCACAAAGACAGTTTTCCCAAGCTATGAGGTCCTACTGGTAGACCCGTTTGTCCAGCACATCCCATAATTGCTCAGTTGGATGGAGATCTGGTGCATTTGAAGGCCAAGTTAACTCAATGGGCTCTTTGTCATGTTCCTTGTCTTCCCACAGTAATCTTTCTTTCATAGCTAGCATCAACCTGGGGGAAGGGGGTTGTCAGATCTGATGGTTTAGCCATGTGAATCTGTTAGCCCAAATGGGGAGTGATCCCAGGGAGTCCTGGGTGCATGATCTCATTGCTGGTTTATTGGTTGTCCTTCATTACATCACTTTTATCAAGAGCTAACCACAGCATAGCATAAACACCCCTCAAAAAAGCCTTGTCAGGGTCCTTATATTTTCATTTTCCAGTTTCTAACACCACTTCTGAAAGCTGACTGTTCACTTGCTGCCTAGGATATCCATTGTAATGAGTTGATTAATGCATTCATTTTTTTTTAAATGTAACCAGTGGACATACCATCGTGGACTTCATGAAGATTGAAAACCTGAAAACTTTGCCAAAGGCAAATCGTTTAATTTTCTAAGGTTCTTTGCCAAAATGTTTTTTGGTTAGGAGAATATTCCGAAACAATTCAATTCAGTTTTATTTCTATAGAACCTTTTACAGCAGCTTTACAAGGTCCGGGTCCGATCCCCTAATGCAAGGCGACAGGGGCAGAGGAAGAAACCTTGAGAGGAACCAAAGCTCAGTAGGAGAACCCATCCTCCTCTGGTTCGACAGCAGATAATAGGTAGTGAACAGTCAGGTGATGAGTTATGATGATTGTTTATGAGTTCCATTGTTTGAGGCATCAGATGAACATGTGGTGATGGTCAGTGGAGGCCAACTAGACCAAGATGGAGATGGATGGGCCGGAAGCTTTGGTGATGGAGAAGCACTGTAGTCCCTAGTGTGCAGGTGGACAATGATGAGGGTCAGACAGGCAGGACACATATAAACAAAAGAAATAACTTTTTATCCATTACCAACGGTGCCAATAATTAAGCAGCTGAATATATTCTAACATATATTTATGACTTATTTCAGTACTGAAATATAAATGTGGTTGGTAATGAGTTCGTACACTATTATCATTTTAGGATTTTCCACAGGGGATGACTAGTGAAGCTAAAACACATTTTTATGCTAAAGTTTTGAATTAATTTTATAAAATTCATTACCAGTTTATACAATTCACTCAAAAGGGTTTTTATTCAACCTAGTACCAGATGCAATTTAATGCCCTGTTTAAACATATGGGGAATCAATATTAGGATATATCTCACCTGAAAAAGATGTAAAACAATTCAACAATTATAAAAATAAATTTAAAACTCAGAGGCAGAGAGTTCTTCGGTAAATTTCCATTGTTCAGAAACGAATGCAGATGTGTAATGAATCACTTACAGAAAGTTAATGTTCACTGCAATGAATGCTCATTTATTTTATATGTAACTTGCATTATTAAATAAGCAGATGTGTTGAAAAGTCTATGGGCATCTCGGACAGACAGATGGACAGATAAACAGACAAAAGGATGGATGAATGAATGGATGGACGGACAGAAGAAGACAAATGTAGAGTGTAGAGAACCCATACTAAGTACTGTTCCTTAACACAAAACACAAAAGCAGGAGTTATAGTTGAAGAAATAGCAAATGATTTTTATAAATCATTATTTGTTTAATAAGTTGGATTAGAGAAAAAACTGTAACACTGGGAGTGTATGGAAAGAATGTCAGTATAGTTCATACCAATGAATGGCCTTTATGTAAAATGAATGTGTGCAAATGCAATAAAAAGAGGAAAATATGCCTCTTCTTATACAGCGAATGACAAATTTGCTTTTCCTTTAAAGCCTTACAGCCCTTGGGTTAATAAAACCTCTCTTAGTATGGCAGTAACTCACCCACAACACACACACACACAGCACATATTCATCGAGACACCTTGAACACAAAATGAACATGAAAATACATAATAACTACTGAAATAAAAAAAATACAAGCCATACAGCGAATCCCGCCGTGACAGATCAATACTAACGAAACAATAAATGCAGATTACCTTTTCTCAGTTTTCTCATGCCACCGTTAATGAGGCCTCATTAGGCTTTTTATAATGAAAAATGCAGCTGCTTGGTGTTCTGCACTGATGATAATGATATCTTCAGATTGCACGGACCTAAGCAGAAGTAAAAGTTCTTTTCCAGAACAGCTCGAGTAAAAGTACAAAAGCAGAAAGCAATGAAAACACAAAGGAAAGACTAATTCATGCTTTCACTTTTTAAATTTTTATTATTGTTTTATTTATTTGATATGTTCTTTAGTAATATAATGCTTGTCTACATGAGCTTGAATCAAATTAAACTACTACTATATAAAATTGTATAATGCGTAATGAATATTTCACCTGCGTCTAGTACAGTGGTTCTTAACCTGGGTTCTATCGAACCCTAGGGGTTCAGTGAGTCGGTCTTAGAGGTTCAGCAGAGTCTCCTCCGCGGGGTCCGGACACACCTAAATTATCATGTAAATTCGTGATGACACGCCCCACTTGGCCATCACTGGCTGCAGATGATCATGCTACACTGCTTGGCCAATCAGTGTTGCGGGGAATTTAGCTCAGTAGTCAACGTGTGTCGTGGTAGTACTTTGTGTGATTTTTTTGTTAATTTTTGAATCCATACTAACTATGTCGGGCAAAAGAAGAAAGTGGTTGGACAAATATGTACAACATGGATTCACATGTATTACTGAACATGATTGGAGTGAGCATCCTATCTGCATGATTTGCAACTCTAGTCTCGCACCGAGATTGTTTTTTTTTCTTTTTACAAGGTGATGTTCATGCACTGCTCATTTTGTGCACCAGTAAAAAATATATCTATGTCTTGAATTTGAAAAAAAACATATTTTATTTTTCACTAAAGAGGGGTTCGGTGAATGCGCATATGAAACTGGTGGAGTTTGGTACCTCCAGCAAGTTTAAGAACCACTGGTCTAGTAGTTACATGTTCTTATGTTGTTTAATGGCAGTTGGCAAACAGGTCTTTAAAGAGAAGATATCTTTTTTTTTTTTTTTTCATTTTTAGTAACTATTCCAAGATTTCTTTCACTCCTTCTTGGTATAACCAGCACCTACCAGTCTACTGTTATTGGAACACTTCATATTTATGATTGACTTTTTTATGTATAAAAATTTAACTTTAGTGTGAAGAAACTAAACCTAAGTAATGGTTATTATAGCTAAAATATGTATAAAACAGATTTTTCTCATCATAGATATACTGAAGTAATTTAGTTTTTCCATTTTTTTTATTCATCCCATGAAGAACCGTAGAAAATTTAACTATTTACCTTTGGCAAGAAGCCATCTTTGGATACATTTGGATAAAACATGAGATTTTTTTTATCATAGATATACTGAAGTCATTTTTTTTCCCCATTTTTTTATTCAGTACATAAAGAACCTGAGAAAATGTAACTATTAACCTTTGGCAAGAAGTCATTTTTGGATACATTTGGATAAAACATGAGATGTTTCTCATTCATAGACATACTGAAGTAATGTATTTTTCCATTTTTTATTCAGTACATGAAGAACCTTAGAAAATGTAACTATTTACCTTTGGCAAGAAGCCATCTTTGGATACATTTGGATAAAACATGAGTATGTTCCCTTTAGCCTACATTTTTGCATGCTAGATCTGGATCATTCAACTGATTGCACCACAGCTGCCTTTGAAAGAAGCAAGAACAGGCCTGACCACATTTGCCCATGCAAACAGCATGCAATCACAGTGCCAGTGCACTCCTTAATGGCCATAAACAAATTTGGGGCAATGAGCTGAGCAAATAGTCAAAGTATTAAGAGAGAAGAGCAAAGATAAGCACCCAAAGTTCAGGAAACATGCAAGTGGCATGGAAATTACCACATCAGTCACCACAAAAATACTTTCTTTTCATCTAAATTGCTACACCTGTGATAGAAAATAGGTTACCTAATTTAACACCACCATTACAGCAAACACTTTAAACCAATTTTGAAATACCAGCAGAAGTGTCAGGTTAATTACAGTCTTAGCTGCACGGTACGGATTGCCATTTTACTTGTCTAAGTGAGTATTTTGATCTCTAAGCTAATAAGCCAGTGAGAAAAGACAGGAAACAAATAGGGCTATTTATGTCAAGATCAATGCTGACCCGAAATCTCTTTTGCTATGAAGCCTTTTTGGTAACGAATAAATACGTTATAAAAATGACGACAAATTACATTTTAGCATTTCACAGTGTAATCAACACAGAGCAGCCTAATATCGCATTTCTCTGGTGCTGCCATGTTCAGCAATTCAGCTAATAAGAAATCAACGTAATGAAATTGAGCTTTATGAAGTTTGGTCAATGTGATGCATTTGTCCAATCGTGAAGCAAATGGTGTGTGGGTGATTGGTGTCTTCAGTTCAATATATTCAACATTTGTTTTGCTTAAGAAACCATGTAACAAAGAAGAATTGCAGCAAAATTTAAACATCTTCAGTCAAATGACACATTTTCAAGTTAACATTCTGTTCAATATGGCATTTCTCTGCAGATGTTAACACACACCTATTAATTTGTCACAGCCCATGTTTAATATGCATTTCAGCAAAAACAGGAGAAAAGTTATTATAATGAGCAGGAATGTGCTTTTTGTAGAGTATGTGTACACTTTTACAATTTGACCAGGG
>JBBIGC010000020.1:18424611-18444974 GCA_037576955.1 Lepidarchus adonis
GATCCAGGATTTCTCTGGGGAATTGGTCGTTAACGCTGTAATCCGTTCCGCGGAGTTCTCTTCCTCGGCTTCGTACTTGCTCTTTCTGCTTGAAGTGCTCGAACTTCGCCACGATGGGTCTCGGGCGTCGAGCCTCCTTCCTGACTGCTCCGATCCGGTGAAAGCAGTGTGCTTAAGATCAGAACGGGGTTATTAGTTCTGAAGGGTCAAGTCCCTTATTCATTAGCCGCTTAGCTTCTAGGAGCCTCATAGTCGAAGTTATAATTTATATCCATGTTTAAAGTGAAATGCCATAGCCACAGGACTGCCAATCCAATAATTATATCGCTAGATGAATCACTTGTTTACATAAGTTATTTAAACATGAAGTTATTGTTGATAATGCCATACATATCAAAGCTGCCCATATTCATAAGCAATTTAATTACGCACATGGGGCATTTACATGCTAGAATGCACAGCAGATTTTATGCTGGATAATTCCCCAGTAAGATATAAACCTTTTTATCTTATGAATTGTTTCAATCTTTAGTGATTTCTCTCGTAATCATGGGTGTAAAAGCAAAGGTGGCACACATCTGGAGGCTTTAGACTACTTAGTAAGCAGCATCCATGGCTGAGTATCCAAGAAATCCTGATTGGCTTTGCTCTCTCAGGGCAGGGCCCACAAAGTGAGAGGCTTGCCATCATGGGCACCTGCCAGCTGACAAAATGGGATTGGTGGTTAGCATTGTCCTCCAAGCGCGATAAGCTGTCAGATGACTTTGTGTGAATGGTAGCTCGACTAGAAGTAGCAATGAGCTTGTTGGTGGAACTGGAGACGACTTAAACAGGCAGTGTTCAGTGCCTTTCTGTGTTGAGTGTACAAACTTCCCTGTGCTCCTGTTTCCTCCCACAGTCCAAAGGCTTGTGGTTTAGGCTGACTGGCTAAATTGTCCATAGGTGTGAGAGTGTGTGAATGGTGTTGCACTGCTATGGGTTGGTATCTTGTCCAGGGTGAACCCCATAGTCAGCTGGCATAGGCTCCAGCTTCCCCATGACATGAAATGGATAAATAGAATACACACATTGGGCAGAACATCTAAAAGGGAAACCAGTAACTGCTAAAGCTTATACCAGGTCTGAACAATTCAATCTGTTTGCAATAATCAGAAAAATATTCTCATTTGACGCAACCAAATCAGACAATAGGGGTGTGACAAAATAACGATATGATGATATATCATCGTCTTCGCTCACGAAATGCGATAATCGAATATCGATATTTTAATTAATAAACATTGACCGCCAATTTGACTCACCGACGCCGCTACTTCTTCTCTCCTGTAGGTGGTGCTGCTTAACTGAGTGCAGGAAACTTGAGTGAAAGCTGACAAGGAATTTCCCAACTGGTAGAAAGAGGCCCCAGCCACATTTAAATCTAAAGTCAGGCTTCACCTTGGCTTTTAGAACATTGACGGAACAGACTGTGAATTATTATGTGACTGCCTAATCTCTGTACATCTCTTTACTACACTTTAAAGTGATGGATGATGCTACAAGGGAACCTTGTCGATGTTAGTAAATGCACATCACTGGAGAAGTTCTTTGAAAAAAGGGGAAAGACCCAGGAATCCAGGTGTGTGGACTTGCGCATTCCCGCCAATATCTAGCAACTGTCCTCAACAATAATTTCGATCAGACAGAAGCGTATCGCTCCATAATTCGTCTGGAATACACAGGGTTAATCTAGCTGGCTGTAGTGGAATGCGTGTTTAATGGGGAACAATGCATCATGGAGTATGTAGTGTCTGGTGCGGGAATGTGGGTGGGTAGTATGGGTGGAAAAGAGGTGGAAAGAAAGAATTGCTTTTGGGAAGTTTGGTTGGTAGCACGATGCTAGCGCTACTTGCCAAGTGACAAAGGGGAACAGAAGTGAAGCCTGAAGGTGAAGTTGTGCTTTCCCCATGCTTCTGACCACGGTCACAACGTGAATACCGGAAAGGTGACAGTAGCATTGCTGTTTCGTAGGTAAATTAATAACGCATTTAGTTGTTTTTTTGATGTGTTGCCATGTCATTGTTGTGCTATAAATGGATTGTCTCAGAATTGCTGTATCGTGATTCTATCATTAATGTATCCTGTATCGCATCGTATCGTGAGATACCCTGCAATTCTCACCACTATTAAACAACATTCACAAACACCCATATTGCCTCTGTGTTGAAGAAAAATTACTTTTCATTTTGGCATCCATGATCAAATGAGGTGAGTCTTTACAAAGCCTACATGAGTATCTTGGCAGAGTGTCACAGAGGCAGTGGTGGATTTAGAGAACAGCCTGAAGACCTACTTTTGTGGAATAAATCAATACAGACAATGAAGTTAAAACAAAAAACAACAAATGTGAATTCTACAATTTTTTATGTTTCTTGGTACAAGTCTTAGGCACCTAGACAAATGGTTTTAAGCCATTACTGCAGCAAGAACACAAGTGAACTTCAGACTAAAAGCAACAGTAAATGAGTCTGATCTGTGTAAAGATTTGTAAAAGTCATTGAGATGGTGTGAGCTGGTTAGAAGAACCCAGGTTTGGTTCTAGATCTTTTCTCCAGGTCTCAAGCCATTGCATGGATGTATGAAATTCCAGCGAAACCTGGTTAAATGGAAGAAAGGACTGATTGAGGCCAAACCAGGGATTAGATTAACAGAAGTAAGTAGAAGTAACACTGAGGCTTCCATGAGGAGAGATCTGGAAATGGTGAAGCCAACACATGAGCACAGTCACTGTTTACTGATTAATATTAATGTTTGGTTGGAGAAAAAATGCTTTCTGGACAAGGGCCTTCTTGTTATGGCGAGAGTCAGTAAATCTCCAAATCAGTAGGTCTTGTGGAGTGTTCCAGATCTGCAGCTGAGGAAGGAGAACTGGTGAACTGGTGACATGTTTGTGGGAACCCAGGACTCACTGTGTGTCCAAGTAAAGGATCAGAACACTTTACTTTCAAGGTACTTCACATTTTAAGGCAACCATGATAAGTTAAATTAGTTAATATTTATTCTTACAATTGTAAATGGACTTGTAAAGTACATCACTTTCCATATGAACATCTGTGGGAAATTGTTTGAGAACACAGAGAATTGGAAAGATTTGATTGCCTCTGTAGAAGGCAAATAGAAAAAAAGAGTAAATCAAGAGAATGTACCTGGGTTAAATAAACGCTCAGTTGTTTTCATGGCAATCAGGAGACAATTTGTGAAATCTCTGCCCACGCTTCTATGTTGCTAACATGCCATAAATTCTTCCCTCTACAAGCCTCATGTCTTACAGGACAAATGCAAACCCTGAAATTGTCAAAAATATGTTCTTCACATAAACATTTAGTGAATATATTGAGCAACTGGCAGGTGAGCTGTTTTAAGTCAGCAGGTTTTCTTTCCTTTACACAATTTAAATAAAATCCCAAAATTCCTGCTGTAAAATGCTGAAACAATGTAGGCTCATTAGAGATAAAAGACGAGATGAAGAAAATAATCATAATAAAAAGTCTTTGCACATATGACAATCAAGGATCCACAAACGTTTTACAGTCTTTTGCAAAAATTTGGGCACCCCTTGAAAAGTAATATATTTTGGTGAATTTGTAATTGAAACGATGTCTGTTTAAGACATGGAAAAATATACACAATATTTTCAGCAAACATTGATGCATAGTTACTTTTTATGACTCTCCAAACCTTGTGCACACACTTGTGGACACTCAACAACCATAGGTTCCTCTAAGCAGACTCTAAAAATGAAAGTTATTGATGCCCACAATGCAGTTGAAGGCAACAAGAAGATAACAAAGTGTTGTCAGCTTGCAGTTTCCCCAGTAAGAAATGTATTTAAGAGATGGGGGGGGGGGGGAACTTAAACAACTTACAGGATTAAAGCCTATATTTCATCCATTTACAGCTATGTGCAATAACATTATAAATGCAATATTAAGCTCCTACACATTTCTCTACCCTTCGTCATTTAAAAAAAACTCTAATAGAAAAATCTTTTCAAAATTTGCATATCTTGGAGACCATTTTAGATGGACATTATAAAGTTCCATTATAGAGGCTTTTTTTGTTATTCACACCCCCTTATATATCTTGTTTAATATGTGGGTTATGGAAAATCTTGGCAGCAAATATATTTATGTCTCGACAACTAATGTACATATGGTTCCTAACAGAAGGCTCCAAATGGCGCCATTTCTCACAGCAAACAACACAATAAGACATGTCTTATATTTGTAAAAATAGTGAGTTTAATTATAAAAGGGGGTATTTACACATATGCCTTGTTAAAAATAAATAAATAAAAAAAACTTTTAGCTGCGTCTGCTTTGCAGGCGCACAAAACGCAGCCTTGGCAGTGCATTTCGAACAGCTGGGCATTTGGTCTGTGCTACACGAGACTTCTGGTGATATTTTATGATGTAAGTCAGCTCAACCTGTTCTCTTATCATCTCCCAAGAAATACTTTTAATGCAGCTCTATCTACACAAGGTTTTATCTCTATTCACTGGCCACTTTATTAAAAACCATTTGTAGAAAGTAGCCCATCTGTTGAAGCACAGTTTGTGGATCTTTACTAAAGGACTATTTCTGACGACAGAGACTTTTAATTTGGATTTTTATTTTAAGGTAATGGAACACTTTTAACCTAGCAATGACTATGACGTGTGAAAATAACACAGGAACTCTCATGATACGCTCGTACCAGCACCACAAGCTTTCTTGGTGCAACTGCTGGGATAAGAATGATTCACCACCATGTAATATCTGTTCAACAGCAGGTAGAGAATGGCTGTTAGATCGCGCAGCAATGGATAAAATCTGTAATTGTACAGACGTTGAAAGTTTAGGTAAGTTGCTGATTTCCGTAGTAAAACAAGTAAAACGTAGTAAAATGTTATTCTCTGTCTTTATAAATATATTATTCTTTTAATTATTATTATTATTACTGTAAATAAGAATCAGAAAGCTTTATTTATCTCTGAGGAAATTACTTTGCTCTGAGACCTACAGACGTTTAGAAATGGTTACAAAATAAAAGTATGGTAAAAGTAGTAATTAAATAAAATAAGGTACAATAATGAGAGGATAAATATTAAACTATTAATATAGAAAAAAATCTACAGGAAACAGGAAAATAAAATATTAATAAAACAAAAAATAATAAAATAAGATAAATAGAAGCCAGCATAGAGTGGTCGGCACTGATATGTACTGTATAGCACATTATGGACATCCGCAAGATTGTACCTAATTGCTCAGGTTAACCATTTATTTGGTCAATTTAATATGTTGCACAAGACAAAAGCCCTTTCTCCCTTGCTATATTCCATTCTCTCTCTTTATTTGAAGCTGATGATATATTGTATGATATTTGGTAGAATCATCTAAGCCAGATGCTGTCGGATTCCAAGCAGAATTTTGCGATGTGATTGAAAATCCACTTCCTGCTCCCGTCTAGAGTTTGCTATCATATCAATATGGACCAAAATCTCTGAGGAATGTTTCCAACAGCTCGTTGAATCAAAACCTCACAGTTCGGAAGGCCAAAGGGGGTCCAACCCGAAACTCCCAAAGTGTTTCTAAAAAATGGGCCGGTTAGTGTACACTGTGAATTCAGTGAACCAATGAAAACAGTGTTTTTTTTAACGTCACCTACCTGTAAAGTAAGTGGTGAGGTATGAAGTTGTTCCGGGGTGTTGTTCCATGCAGGGTGCATGAAAAAATAGCGTGATTCCTTCCAAAAAATGAGGGTGAGAGAGAGAGAGAGAGAGAGAGAGAGAGAGAGAGAGAGAGAGAGAGAGAGAGAGAGAGAGAGAGGTGGTGGTGGAAGCTTCTCAGCTACTCTCTTGACTTCAAAGGAAACAAAAAAATAAAAATTTAAAAAACAAGCTGACGTCCCCTGGCAAACCCAATGTGTTTAGTCAGTAACTTTCCCTCCAATTCCTACGTCGGCCATTAAATAATTTCAGAACTGAAGGGCAACATTAAAAAAGCCACTTCAGGCAATGTGCAAATGTGATTTTTTGACCCAATAAACTGTTTCTTCAGCTACAAGTTGCTTTCCCTTTTATTTCTTGTACGTACACATTCTGCCCCTTTGGTATTTCCCCCTCTACACACAACAATAAAGAACTATTTCTCATTGTGAACACACCCCATCACCCAAAGGGCACCACTACAAAATGTCACCTTTGACCTATCCTCATGTAGAGCAGTGTAGCGGGACGTACCTCAGTGGTGGAGGCAGGACAAGGCCCCAAGCACTAAGCCACCACTGGCCACAATAAATAGTGGGAATTAATGAAAGTGTGGCCACAATGTTCAACAAAATAGCACAAAAAGCGCCAGTTCAGCAAAAAAGTCTGTTTCACACAAATATTGACTAGACCAGTGGTGCTCAACCACCATGCCATGGACCGCTATCGGGCCGTGGAGCATTTTGAACGGGCCACGGGCCAATCATCCATCTACATGTATATTCTTAAAATGTTAAATAATGTTAAAAATGTTAAAATAAATGTCTTAAATTTCTGCAAATCCTTTAAAATCAAATTGTCAATTGTGACCTGTGATGCTTTGCTGTCGCTGATGATGTCATACACGTGTTCGTCTCAAATCTTGCAGACGCTGCTTCATGAATTAACGACCTGGAGCTTAAATTCTGCAGCGTACGTCTTGCGTTGTGGTATGATATTGATAAATTTCAAATTTTATTTCATTGTTTATGATCAACTACAGTATAATGTCACCAAAGGCTCCAGAGGTGAAATTAGATTTTTCTACTTCAGATCAGTAAATTCAGTAACACTGCAGCTAATAACATGGGCCGACTTATCATAGAGTTTTAAACATAAATGAACATTTTCTGCAGATTATAGAATGTGGCCGATAATGTGGGGCATGTTTATATTGTTAATGTACTTAAGTGGTGCAAATATCAGATCAGGACTCTGTATTGGCAGATACTCAATAATATATACAACTCTGGAAATAATGAGAGAACGCTTCAGTTTCATCAGTTGCTTCGGTTGTAAAATGTATAGCATTTGTTTTATTTCATAAACCACTGACCACTGAATTCCACATTAAAGTACTGCACTTCCAGCATTTAACTGCAGAAAATAACTGGTCACGAGTGTTATCGGACCTTAAATAATGCAGAAATCAAAAATCCTAATGTCTGAAATCTTGATCCGTTCAAACTGCAAGAAGAAAGTGATGTTTTTTTATAGATTTCCTTTGAATCCATTGTGGTTCAGGCATTAATGTAGTAGGTTCTGCTTGTGCCACAAATGCTGGAATGAAATCCTTGCCCATACTAAGAGATGCTGAAGAAAAAACTTATTTTTTCCCTGTGTATATCTGAATTTATTTTTTGTAATATTGTGAGTGGCAGTTTAGATGACCTCTGCTTGAAATTTCCGTGGATGCCTTCAGTCCACAAAGCCTTGTTTATTCCAGACACCTGATTCTGTAGCCACAGTCTCTGAATAGATCTTTTAGGAAATCTTTTATTGCGTTCCACACAATGCCATTGTCGAGGAGGCGTAATCCACATCTCTCAGCATTTTGTCCTGCGCAGCAAAACTGTTGCTTAGATTTCTTTTTTACGACGCCGTTGTCGCAATGGTCCCTTATCTTAAATGCATTCTCGCCTCCCTGCATGCGACATGAATAGCAAGCGGTACAGTAACTCTGGAATTCTTGGCTTTTTGCAACAACAGCCTTGCACCAGGCGTCTCTTTACGTAAGTACTTTTGATTCAATTACAGGCGCAATCAAAATGACCCCTGCTTTGGGAGGTGAAATTAAATTCTCCCTCATGCGCGACCCCAATGGCGGCCCTGTACTTGTTGGCCAGGTCGTACCACTGGCCCCTGTGCTGTGATCAAGGGTTGTGGCAAGCGTGGTCAGCAAGAATTCCTGAGGAAAAAGGAGGTGTAAGAAAAAGTATGGCAGGGCATTCTTTTAACGAGAGCAGAGAGCTCTCGATGTTATTGAGCCAGCCAACGCCTAAATGAGCGTCCCGGGGAAAAGCTCAGGCCACTGATTTGCCTCACTACTGTATTTCATTAGGCAGCTCAGGCCCTTCCTCCATAAACAATGGGGAGAGCCGGCAGAGGGCCCGACCAACACGGGCTCCCTTCTACTCTGGGCGCGGATAAATCAAAAGAAATCAATGCCAGATCCAGCATCGCTGCCTCTGTTGTGCAAATGCGGGCACGACATCGAATAAGAGCATAAATCCCTGTCATATTATGTTTCAGCTTTTGATACGTCGAGCTCGACGGCGCTGGCGAGGGGGGGATGTGGCTGACTCGGCTTAACGGTAATAAAACATGAATACGCTGTTAGAAAGACGGGAATTGTGTGTCAGAGAGTGAATCCGACAGCCCCAACTGCCCAACTTTCAGATTTTTTAGTGTTATTCATGCCATTTTAATATGCTGCGAAAACGGAATTACATCATTTTGTCATGTGCAATCAATTGTTAATAATAATAATAATAAGCTTTATTTATAGAGCACTTTTCATACATCAGGATGCAGCTCAAAGTGATTTATAATATACATAGTTAATATAATTTGTTATACAGGTTTACAGAACAAAAACAATTAAAATAAATAAATACAAAGTACAGAAATAACAAAAAAATAAAAGTGACAACATAAAAAGTGCATTTAGAGGTAGTTCAAATAAAAAAGACGTATATATGTACATATATATTCTATAGCAATCGTTTTTTTTCTTCGGTTTGTCAAGTAAAAATGACAAACGTGGACAAAAGTATTGGGACTATTACACCTACGACTTCCCTAAAGCCATTGTTATCAATAGCCATTATCATCAATATGGAGCTGGAATCTCCAGCTTTCACTCTTCTGGGAAGGCTTTCTTAGGGAAGGAATCTTAGCCCATTCACCCAGAAGAGCATTCATGAGGTCAAGCCCTAATCTTGGACAAGGAGGCCTGGCTCACAATCTCATCCCAGGTGGGTTTTAATGGGGAGAAGGTTTTGCGGTTCTGTTGTTGCTTCAACTTACTGTCTAAAAACAACTAACTGGAATATTAAAATGGGAAGAAATTTTACAAGGTGGCATCCTACAACCGAAACAACCCATTCTCTTAGAAATGTTTGGAAACCTGGCTTCATGGCAAAATTCTATGCAACCTCTGACACTAGGTGTGGCTTAAACACTTTGTATTGAAAGATTAAGTGGTTTGTTCCAATACTTTTGTCATTACAATGTATAAAGGACGGTCTCTGATTTCCTGGACTTTCATTTGTGAAAAATGACACTTTGTCATCTTGTTTTACTTGATTTTACATCTGTGCATGTGATTTACCAACAAGAAGAAAATCTCACGTGATCTCAAAGTCAACTCGCTCAAAAGGAAAAGCTGGCCTGTATGCACGAGAGAAACTATTCATCAAATTCAAATCCTAAGGTTTTTTCTTCTCATATTGATAGCTAATTTGATAACCAGGCGTGAAAATGTATGACTCACAGTCTGAAAAGTCTTGGAAAGGTCAAGGATGCCCTGATTGACTTGAGCGTTGAGGGTAATTGGAGGCTTTCTAGTAAAATGCAGGTTTCGTCTGTATGGAAGAATGACTGAGATGCAAAATTAAAAATATTTATGATCTGAAAACATCCAATAAGTGTGCGTTCGCATAAGAGGGATTTATGCTGGAATTAGTCCACCACAGCTAATTTAAGATAAACAACCGTCAGATAAGAAGATGGCAGATGTTTCCTGGTTTCGTTTGCAGAACAAAATTAAATGCAACAATCTTTCAAATTCTCAATACGATTAGCAAAAAAAAAACTTGAAGTGCTACTTGGGTGTTGAGAAATGTGCATTCCTCTGGTGCTCCTCAATCAGAGATCAAAAATGATTCAAAAGTGCGAAAAAAAATCATGAGGCACTCAAGAGAAAAAAGCCTTTATTAGACTTGGCTATCAAGTAAAACATGTCTAAATATTTCGGCCATGTTGGCAAGTAACGAGTGAAAGTCAAGCAAAAAAAGGACGTTAATTGTTGTTGCCGCGTTTCAGAAAGACGCTGCTAATAAAGTTACATAATTACACATTGGATTCACGTTTAATTTTATATTTAAGATAAGATACCACGGTTTTTGTCTTGGTCGTATCATTTTATTTTGTTGTTTTTATCCGCGACACCTTAAATGCTGGTTCGTGAAAATGGTTGTGGACCACTGGTCTGTAGCACAAAAAGTAGCATGTAATAGGTATTACATTAGAGTCTACATGCATTTCGATATCGATAATTAATACGCAATGCCAAATATACTGACGTAATGAACAAAAAGCACTTTTATTCAAATATTTATTCCACCAGTCCACAAGTACATGGGGAATTTTGCCTAATTTGTTCTTAAAAATCAATGAATAAATAATACAAGTAAAAAAAGATGTTAAAAAACCTCCATTCGCCTCAAAACTCACATTGAGTTTGACTGAACTGCTAGTCAAATGGAGCCACAAGCTCTTTCATTATTCAGTAGCAGTGATCTGTATCAGAATCTGTGGCTAAAAACAAAATAATATAGTGTATAATACTCAATTTGCATGATACTAGCATTATTCTTTACTTATCTTTCTCCCCTACCCTTTCTTTTCCACTTTCTCCTCCTTCTCCTGCTCATTTTTCTTCTCTCTCCTCCTCCTTCTTCTTCTCCTGCTTGTTTTCCTTGTCCCTCTCCTCCTCCTCTTTCTTATTCTTCTTCTCCACTCCTTCTTCCCTTGCCCCCTTTTCCTCTCCCTCTCCACTCCCTCTTCTCCTCCTTGTTCTTCTCCTTCTTTCTCTTCTTCTCCACTCCTCCTCCTTCAATTCATCATTTTTCTTCTCCTCCCTTTTCTCCCTCTCCTCCTCCTTTCTTCATCTTCTTCTACCCCATCTCCTCCTCCTCCTTCTATTTCTTCTTCTCCACTATTCCTCCTCCTCCTTCTCCTCATCTTCCTTCTTATTATCCACTCCTTCTTCTCCCTTTCCTTCTCCTTCCTCTCTTAATCCTTCATCTTCTCTCTCTTCTCCTCCTCCACTTTCTTCTTCTCCATTCCTTTTATTCCCTTCCTCCTCCATCTTCATCTTCTTTGTCTATTCCTCCTTCTTCTTTTTTTTCGTCTTCTGTCTTAATATTTATCCACCTCCTCCTCGTTCTTCTCCTCCTTCTTATTTTTCTCCATTCCTCCTCCTCCATCTTTATCCTCTTCTCCTCTTCCCCTTCTCCTTTGTATTCCTCTACTCCTCCACTACTCTTTCTTCTTAAGATAAACCTTTACTAGTCCCACAAGTGGGAAATTTGCATTTCTTCTCTTTCTCCTCCTACTTCTTCTCCTTTTTCTCCTCCTACGTCTCCTCCACCTCCTCTTTCTCTTCATCCTCCTCGTCTTCTTTTTTTATTTCATTAGTGCTTAATGCTTCAATAGATTCAGATCGCCGTGGGGATAAAACTCCAGACATGAACTGAATCATAAATCTGCTCGAGTATTTATGGGGTGTGTGCGAGTTGAAGTGGAATTGGGCGCAAGTGTGTATGGATGTGTGGGTGTGTGGATGTGTGGGGGTGTTGGGGTGTGTGCATTGTAAAGGGAAGCACCACTACGCATTCCCCTGACCTCTGAGAGAGAGAGAGAGAGAGAGAGAGAGAGAGAGAGAGCTGGGCTGTGTTCCATGCTGTGGACTGTTCTCTGCATTAGTATTCTGCAGTGCCGTTCGCTAGTTGTGTTGTTCGTTCAAAGCGTGCCGCTGTGTTATCAGCAGTCACTCAATGGTGCCAGCACTGTCAAATTTTTAGAGCTGTGAAATCAAAGAAATTCTCAACACTACCAGCCGTGATGTTTACTATATTGGACTCTTCTTTATTTCTCCCCTCCCCTTACTAGAACCTTTAAAGCAGTGGTCCCCAAACACCGGGCCGTACAAAAAATGTAAACTTCAAAAAAAAAAAGAGAAAACAATCTCAGTCTGTAGCATCTAAGTGTGTTAGAGACTCAACTTTGCCGGTATTCTGGATAAAAGTCATGGCAAAACCCTGAGATCACCACAACAGCACTGAAAACTTCTGAAAGGAAAGTTTACACGTTACCATAGCGACCAGAGCGCATTAGCGACAGAGAGGAGGACATTATTGGTGCATTTCAGGAGGACGCTGCTAATAAAGTGGATTCACGTTTCTTATTATATTTATAAAATATTTTGTAAATATAATAATAAACTTACAATAATAAACATGAATCCACTGTGTAATCATATAACTTTATTAGCAGCGTCCTCCTGAAATACGGCAATACCGTCCTTCTCTCTGCCGCTAATGCGCTCTGGTCGCTATGGTAATGCATAAACTTTCCTACAGCTAATAAAGAGGATTCATGTTTCTTATTATATTTACAAAATTATATTTTGTAAATATAATAATAAAGGTGAATCCACTGTGTAATTATGTAACTTTATTAGCAGCGTCTTTCTGAAATGCGCTAACAACGATCAGAGTAACGTCCTCCTCTGCCCCGCACGTGCTCTGGTCGCTATGGTAACGCATAAATGGTCCTTTCAGTATAAGTTTTCAGTGCTGTTGTGCCGATCTCAGGGTTTTCTGCCATGACACTGACAATGTTCTCCTCTCTGCCGCTAATGCGCTCTGGTCGCTGTGGTAACTTTCCTTTGGTCGTACTACTTTATCACACCTTAAACCGGTCCGTGACGCAAAAAAGGTTGGGGACCTTTAAATCAGAAATGTTGACACAAAGGCAGTGATCCTTCAAACACCCCCGTTCCCACTTACCTTCGCGATGTTGAGTGTCCACACGAAACGGACACCGCTCACCATTGTTCTCTGAGGTTTATTTGTAACTGTAAAGCATTGACGCATCATTGTGAGTTATATAACCAGGTGGGGTGGTCTGCGCTGGCCGCTCGAAGGTCTTGTCATTGGTATTTTTTTTAGATATATGACAATTCTAGGATTACTACCAAAATCCATCACCTCCTTAATTGTACAGAGAACCTTTTTTGTTACAGTTTTCTGTTGCCAGAACGGAAATCAGTAAAAGGGCTTTTGTTCACTCTGACTGGAAAGTAGACAAGCTGATACCTTTAAGTGCATTTAAAACCAGATTGAGAAGTTTTGATGTCGATACCTTTGCTTTTGTAGAGTTTGTCTGTAAATCAATTTTCAAAATTCTATTATCTGATTTTGTTTTGTGTTTTAACAGTGTAATTTTAACCTGTTTTGTATTCATCACTGCCTATTCAGTCTTGGACAAAACTAACTTGAAAATAAAATTTGAAATCTCAATGGGACTAAATAAAAGTAAATAAAAATAATAAATGTCCAGAATAGCATAGGCAGTTCCGACAGGTTTTATCAGTTTATGACAATTTGCATGAAATCAGACATAAATTACAAACGTAAGGATGATGACTCCATTTACGCTCTACAGACCAAACAATTCCCATAACCCCTTAGTGCAGTGTCATACAAGCGTGCCGCTAGTTATTCTCCATCGCAGCACAGTGTACGTCTCTAGTATTGCTTCTCTAAAATATAACCATAAAAATGTATGATTAGTTCATTTACCTTAACTTACATAGCTGTAGGTGGAAAAAGGGAAAAAGGCAACTCAACCCAACCTGATCTTGTTCGCAGACTCAATGTATCATTAGAATTGTCAGGGAATTTATACAATTAATATAATAATTTTTTTTCCTCTCGCACTTGGAAAAAATCTAATATTCATCTAGGGGCACTAGGAAATTTTTTTCTCTGTCTGGGGTCCGATCCTATTGCACTTAGGCCAACTCAGTATGACGCCTTTGACACTAGGATAGACCTCTTGTGATTACGGTATGTCGGTGTGCATAGATGTGTATACGGGCCCATTTAGGCATAGATTTATATAATTACACCCCTGTATATGTGCCCTACAGTGGAAAATTTAATTCCTACGCTACTATTTTTGGTTGTTTGTTTCTCCTTGTTTTGCTATCATTGCAGCCATTGTAACCAGCTGCATGTGAATGTGCCCAGGGTAACGTTTGAGGGTGGAGGAGGGGGGTGTTGCTTGGTTTTTGTTGGTGTGTTTGTATTTGTTTGCTTGTTTCCTTTCTGTTTATACTAAAATAAGATGCAAAATAAGGATAATGTCGGTTCAATGTTTGAGATGTATAGGTCTTTTCATTGCTTTCTTCCTGGACATTTCCGAATAAAAATTATAATCAAAAATCCTCTCATTTTACATTACTTTACGTTAGGTTTACTATTATTGATGCACACAGTTGGGTTATACATTTATATTCATATGCTAGCCAATCACATTACAAGGTCAGAACCATCCACGCTTTTCAGATGACTTTAGTTCTTTTTTCATGTTAAACATATGGAATAAATAGAAAGTGATTTGCACATGCACTATGAAAGCATAGGCCTTGACTGATCAGTGATGAGTTGTCTTTGTGAAATGATTTAAATTGTTTACCGTTGTCCTATTTATAGAAACATTCATTAAACATGTTTAAACTTTCCAGAAAGATGATATTCAAAGGACTAACAGTCAAATGCATTCATGACTATATAAAATATGTGTTGGAATAAGCCTATGTAAGTGTGTGCATATATACTGTATATACAGTGGGGCAAAAAAGTACTTGAAAGCCACCAGTTCTGCAAGTTGTTCATCATATGTTCATTTCAACTGTGAGAAAAAAAAAAATCCAGGAAATCACATTGTATGATTTTTAAAGAATTTATTTGTATAATGATGCAGAAAATAAGTATTTGCTCAATAACTAAAGTTCACTACATACTTTGTAATGTAACCTTGGTTGGTTAAATGTTTCCTGTAGGTCTTCACCAGGTTTGCACACACTGTAGATGGTGTTTTGCCGCATTCTTCTATGCAGATCTTTTCAGGAGCTGTGATGATTTGAGGCTGTTGCTGTGCGACACAGACTTTCATCTCCCTCCACAGATTCTCTACTGGATTGAGATCCAGAGACTGGCTAGAACCTTAAAATGCTTTTTACGTATCCACTCCTTTGTTGCCCGGGTGGTGTGTTTGGGATCATTGTCATGCTGGAAGATCCAGCCACATTTCATCTTCAATGCTTTCACTGATGGAAGGAGATTTTTGCCCAAAATCTCACGATACATGGCCCCATTCATCCTTTCCTTATTTCGGATCAGTCGTCCTGTCCCTTTTGCAAAAATACAGCCCCAAGGCATAATGTTTCCACCCCCATGCTTCACAGTGGGTATGGTGTTCTTGGGATGCAACACAGCAAGTGGAGTCTATACCAAAGAGTTCCATTTTGGTCACATCTGATCACTTGACATTCTCCCAATCCTCCTCTGGATCATCCAGATGGTCTCTGGCAAACTTTAGAAAGGCCTGGACATGTGCTGCTTAAGCAGGATTTTAATCCATGACGACATAGTGTGTTACTAATAGTAACCTTTGTTATTATGGTCCCAGCAGCCTTCAGTTCTGTTTTGGCCCCTTAGTTCCAGTGAAAGGAACTCTGAATCTTTTAGCGCCAATTTTGGACAATTTCATATTCCCAAAAGTGTGGAAACAGTTTGGGGATGACGTCTTTATTTTCCAACATGACTGCGCACCAGTGCACAAAGTAAGTCCCATAAAGACATGGAGGAGCGAGTTTGGTGTGGAAGAACTTAACTGGCCGGCACAGAGTCCTGACTTCAACCTGATAAAACACTTTTGAATTAAAGACATCACTGTCTGACCTCACAAATGTGGTTCAGTAAGAATGGTCAAAAATTCCCATAAACACTCTTCTAAACCTCATTGGAAACTTGTCTAGAAGAGCTGAAGCTGTTATAGCTGCAAAGAGTGGGCCCACATCATATTAAACCCTATGGATTAAGAATGGGATGTCACTTAAGTTCACATGGGTGTAAATGTAGATCCGTGAATATTTTCGGCAATATACTGTATGTTTGGTGATCTCCCCCTTCAGTACCCCCAGCCATTACATGAATGTGTGAATCTCTCTCAGCAGCAGCACTTGATTTAACCACTGATTGATCCCAAATCAAAGATTTAATGGTTCCTACAATGAGGAGAACTTTGGAAATGGGAATACAACTCATTGACAAAAATGTACTGTTCACTGAATTCATTTTATTGTGTCGATTCTAATTTTAGTGATATGAAAATAAACAAACATTCTAAACAAATTTTACCCACTGTGAAGCATGGGGGTGGAAACATTATGCTTTGGTGCTGCATTTCTCAGGGGCCTAAGACTATTGCACAGTATTGTTAATTATTTATTATTGTAATAATTACTTAAATACTGGCATAATTTATCATTGTGTGTATGCCAGCAGATTTTAAAAGCTGTAAGCTACTCAAGGCCATGCCTGTGCAGTGACTTTACCATGAAGAATGTATTTAACATAGAGAGTTGTCTCTTTTATCAGTCTTTTTGGCTTGTCCCTTGATCAAACGTCTTTTTTTGTACTGTGCAGGCATCTGTCTCCTTTGTAGCAGGGGAAATGCTACGCTTTCTTCAACAAAAGAGGACTGGGCACTCAGGACGGAAATTGCTCTATACACAGTTACTCTTGCACTTCATGCCACAGTTTGCCTTCACAACTGTTCATACGAAAAGACCAGAGTCAGAATTTCGTTCCTTTTACACACACCGGACACTTTATTAGAAACCAGCACCTAGAATATTCTCCTGGCCAGTGAACCGTTCTCTTTTGGAGCTGTTCATCTGGGTCGTTTTTGACCGTAGGGCTGATTTTTTCACTCTCAAACCAGACGTCAGAATGACTTCACACAGCCTCAGCAACATCTATGTGCCTGAAACATCCACACCCTCACACACACACACACACACACACACACACACACACACACTGACATGCCATTACAATGACCAGTGCCGCTGAAACAATATTTGTTTCATATATAATATAATCCACCACTGATGCATGGTGTCTGATTGACAGTGCATGGGATACAGTCTGTGCAAATATTCAGTGGAATTATACAGTAGGTGTTTCTGATAAAGTGGCCAGTGGTGCTTGAAAGTTTGTGAACCCATCGTCTCTTGAGTTCACGGACAGATCTCTCAACAGTTTCCTTTAGAATACACTGGTATAGCTCAGAATTCATTATTCCATCAATAATTAAAATGCCCAAATGCACCAAAACAGGCCTGAACTCAAACACTCCCACCACCATGCTTCACAGATGGGACAAAGTTCTTATGCTAGAATTAAGGGCTTTTCTTTCTCCAAATGTAATGCTCTTCATTTATCACTTTATCTGTCCACAAAACATTCTTCCAGCATCCTTCTGGTTGGTCCACTGGATCTGCAGTAAACTTTATATGGGCAGATGTGTTCTTTTTGGAGAGCAGAGTGATCAGACTTTGCTGGATCCCTGGTCTTGAAATAAAACAGGTTCTCCCACTCACACCTGATCACCGTCCCATTGACTGAAAAAAAACAGACTCTGATTTCACCTTTAAATTATAGGACGATCCTAAGAATTCACTTAGGATGATCCTATAATTTGAAGGTGAAATCAGTTTAACTAGGTTTTCTTAATTGACCTTAAGAACTTTGGAAATCAGATGTTGTTTTAGGTCACACTCATATATAGAACATTTCGAGCACCACTGTAGGTGTTTCAGTAAATAAAAGAATAAGATGAAGGTGGAATTGCAAGGTGGGTGTTTCTAATAAAGTGGCCATACCATGAAATTACAAGGTATTGTTGCTAAATTAGTGGCCAATCAGTAGAAGTTCAAGGGAAGGCTCGATGGAGTAAAGTTAATCACTTCTGAAACCCCCGAGCAGTATTTCAAACAGTAATAAATAAATAAATAAATAAATAAATAAATAAATAAATAAATACAAAATCCACTGCAAAATAAAAAAGCTATTTTTTCCATCTTCAAAGCCTTTCCCACAGACAACACAGAATGAATTACAAAGGCTTTTCCCCCCACTGGTATGCCCTCTCCCTGCCCTCCTCCCCTGACATCCGTCCCCCTTTCCCTCGTTCCATGCCACCCCCTCATCCTCCTCTTCCACTGGGCCTAAATAGAAAGTGACAAGCCTTCCTGTTCTCCTACAAAATTCATGATTAATCTTTCATTAATCACAGATTCTTTAAAACATCTCGCTCCTTTGGGGGCTGTGTCTGTTCTTAAATAAAATAATAAGGGTTTGCTGAGTGGAGAACATGGCAACACTTTTTTCTTCCCCTTTCCTTGTTCTTTGCCTTATCTAACTGCTGCAAGTCAAATAATGGCCATAGTTTATATCAGTGGTGGAAAGTTGCAGATAAAAAGTTCTGTTGGAAGTGCAGATTATAAACTTTGTGACGATATTGTGACAATTTTCCAGCTTGGATAATCGTTGAGGGAAATAATGAAGACTCCAAGGTTTTTATGCTCGAATTGGGCAGTGGCCCTTTTTTTTCTTCACATATATGTCATAGGTTAGCTGTGTAAACAGCAGTGTTAAAATGACAAAAAAAATCCAATTTGATTTCCATCTTCTCCTTTGTAGCTTCCACACCAACTGCTACTTGGCTAAAGTCGCTTCAGAATTTCTACTGGCAGTACAAATGCCAAAAAGAAGAAAACAACCCTTGAAGGTGCACAGATCTTCCAAGTGCTACATGCACAAATCCATGTTAACTGTGATGCTGATAGAACCATATATTTAAAGAGCCTGTCAACGCTACCTCAGAAAAGGTTTCAGTTCTTAAATTAATGTATAATATTTAAAACACTGCACATATAAATAACATAAAATAAAATCAGAGATAATTTCTCTAACAATGCACCAAGCCACATCGAGTGTCTCTTCTGTTTCCATCTGAACGACTAAATGCAAAACCTTGAGAGGAATCAAACTCCTCTTTAAGGCCATAAATCATCTGTTCCATCTGCTGCCAGAAGATGCCATTCAGCCCCAGCATGCTCTAGGATTACGTGTAGCACCTGACTGTCGAAATCTCCACTGAGCAATGGAAAGTAAACAGGTTTCCTGCAAACGCAAGCAAAATAAAACATTTTTCATCTCACCTAACATTAGCAACCTGACCAGAAATCGATACAAAAGTCTTCTCATGTAGCGCATCTTCAGTGGTGACTCGTGACTGCCGTACATCTCGCTTTTCTGCAAACAGGACTACAAGACAGTCGATAGTATTGCGTTATTATATTACTCACTAACTCTCCTTTAACGGCGCTGTCAGAAACAAATCGCTTTCATTCACAGTCTGAGGCAAACGCAACCGATTTCCGTGCTGTTTTATCGTCTCACTGTGGCTTATTTTCTCCAAACCGCTCATAAAACGTGAAGAATTCATGAACCTCCTGGTCACTTGGCTCAAGTGGTCCTGAAGCAACGACCTGTGGGCTGATCTTCTGAATTATATACTTTTTAAGACTTTGCCAAGCGCATAATGGACTGAACTTAACCCAGGGACTCAAAGGTCATGTGGAGGAGAAAGGTTTTGGCCTGTGTTTCCACGCCATCCTACACCTGTCTCTTCTGAAACGTTCTGCAGGAGAACACTGCGGCCCTCGGCACAGCTCGTACTACGTCTCTACTCCTTCATTAACCTTTAACTCCTACTCAAAGACTCATTTTCTCATATCCTCAGCCTCAGCTTCCCCGCGCTGTGAATTTCTGCACTGTTACATAATTTGAGTCAATATATTCTGGCATGTGGTTTGGTTTATGCGCTCGCACTGCCGAATTGAACAGAAGGGTCTTCACTGTTCCTACACTGGAGAGATCGCATTAAAAAACATCTACTCGTACTTTTTTAACCCCTGAACTTATTATTCACTCGTTAGTCTGAAAGATTCACCAACTATTATCAACTATTTAATACTCTGACTCTGATAGTGGGAATGCAGAAATTAATGGAAATGTTAATTATGTTTTGAATCAGAAAAAGCAGCACTTTGCAAGATTGCAAGTTTATGTGCAAGTAAATATATAAATATACACACATTCATATTTATTTGACAACAGTTTCTAATGACTTTTAATTATGCAGCAGAAATTAAAGATCATGTTGTTAATTAGTCATTAATAAACAAGTACATTTACATACTCACACAAACACATACAGACAGATAGACAGACAGAAAAGTTAAGAAGATAGGCACATACAGATAGATAGAAATAAACAGACAGTTAAACAAACAGAAAAATATACAGAAAGACATAGATAGATAGATAGATAGATAGATAGATAGATAGATAGATAGATAGATAGATAGATAGATAGATAGATAGA
>JBBIGC010000020.1:18466866-18481767 GCA_037576955.1 Lepidarchus adonis
TATATATATATATATATATTTGTTTGTTTTACAAATATTATTATTATTATTATTATTATTATTATTATTATTATTATTATTATTATTATTATTATTATTATTATTACAATTAAATAATCTTATTATTGTTATTATATGGGCACATTTTGTTTGCAAACATGCCAATTTATTTACAGTGATTTTGTGATTCTTACTCCGTACAAAAAGAAGTGTTTTGATTGGTTGATTTACGTGTCAAAACGTGTTACATGTTCTTTCCTGTCGAAACTGTTTTCTGCACACTCTAAAAAAGGAACGAAGCAGACTTCCTGTCCACAGTATGCACAGGTTATGTTACTTCTGCATGACGCACAATTTAACACATTTTCAGACTGTGCAATGTTAATCACAGAATGTCATATTTTGCAATGCAATCCCTTTGGTTAAAAGTTCAAAAACAACTACATATTAAAGTCACTGAATTTCAGCAGAAGATGAATGTGGTAGCTCTGAAACAGAAAAAAAATGGCAGCAGTGGCCAGATCAATGCTACAGTAGGGAAGAGAGAAGACGAGATGGTCGAACAAGGCTGGAGAGGGGGGTGGGGATGAGACAAAGTGAAGGAGACGGATAGATAGACCAAAAATGAAAAATAACTCTGAGAGCCAGCACCTTGAGGGCCCTGGCAATCATATATAGGGATTTTCAAGGCGCCACTGACAACAGGATTCACAAACAAGGGCTCTGAGTTCAGAGAGGCAGCGACCGTGATTGATTCCCTCAGCTGGGCTGATAAGTTTGCTGTGCTCGGCATTCAGCACAAAGCAGAACATGTTTGGAGGGGGAAAGAGGGGGAAAAACAATCTGGGAGCACGATCCGTCAGTGCAGGAGGACTGGAACCACAGCAGCCTTTTCGTAAGGCATTGGCCTAGGAGAGCCACACTCCAAAGCCTGATAGATTGCCATGTGGACCATGGACACCTTGCTAAACTAATCAAATTCTGGGCAGTTTGAGCAAAAACGCTCATTAAAATCACAAAAGCCATTCAGCAAGGACAGAGCCCCACCCACATAGTCCATGTTCAAGATGCTGTGAATAAAACTAGATCAGCTACAGCTGAAGTCATGGTTTCACTGCTGTCACTGTTGAGCGTTCAGTAATAGTTCTTTCATGGAAAACCTTTGAATTGGTATAAATGTAAAGTAAAGTAAAGAAGAATACATATGAGAAACATATGCAAGAATGATTTACATTAAATGTGTTGGTTTGGCAATATTCTTTAGATCAGGGGTGCCCACACTTTTTTGTATAAAATAAAAAATAAAAATTTATAAAAAATAAAAGAAATATATATTTTTTTTTTTACTTGGTCATTTTAAAAGCAGCTTGCAACCCAAAAAAGTGTGGGCACCCTCTTTAAATACAAAGAATATTATATATATATATTATTATTTATATTTAAACTATACATTGCTGACCTTGCATAGCAGCATGAACATGTTTGGCTCAATGCAGTGCTGTACATTTATGACCATCAACAGCCAGACTTGAAGCTGGATTGGCTCTGCTATATGTCAATCAACTGCCAAACGCCACAGTTGGATGGATGATTGGCTCCATCTGTACTGCAGTGTTTTCTGTGGCTCGTGGTTCACTTGCGTTTACTGCGTGGTCTCACGTGCTCAGTAGTTGAATTTGTTAACCAAGGCTCCGCGATCGACTAGCAATGCCTTCGCGATCGACCGGTAGCTCGCAATCAACGTATTGGGCACCGCTGATGTAGATGAAGACACCCTTCTAACATAACACTTGCGATGTGCAAAAATATGTTTAATGACAGTAGAAACCGTTTTGAAAGGCCATTATTGCGGTCAGTGTTGTACACCAATTTTAATAGTTTATAATTTTAAAAAGTTTAATTTTCCATATCTGTTGTCCTGTCTATTTTTGAAAGGATTTGCTACAAAGCTACTGTGGAGAAATGGCTCTTTTAGAAAATGGGCAAAGTCATGTAAGATTGCTTTAAAAAGACATAGCTTTCGTGGTACTGAAATTGAAAATAAGAAATTATTACATCTTGAAATATGATACACATGCACATTTGCACTGCCAGAAGGTTCTGGGTTCGGTCCCCAGGTCACCTTTCTGTGTGTGGAGTCCACAAGTGGGTTTCCCCCGGGTTCTCCGGTTTCCTCCCACATTCCAAAAGCTTGTGGTTTAGGTTGACTGGCTACTCTACGTTACTATAGCCGTGTGTGTGTGTGAATGATTGTCCCTGTGTTGCCCTGTGACGTTAACATCCAGCCCAGGGTGACCCCTGCCTTGGGCCCATAGTCAACTGGGATGGACTCCAGCTTCCCCACAACCTGAAATGGACATGCGGATTGGATGAATGATTGTGTATGTGTATAAATACAACTAGAGTGTGAAGCTGGAATCATGACAGCTCTGGATATCGTTTTCCCTGGTGCTAAACAATACGTTAGACTTGTTTTTTTCATTTCAGCGTTGACACCATTTAAACCCAGCCAATGGCGGCTTCAGCCCGAGCGAACAGACTCGAATGTGTGTCACCATGGACACTCCAGAGTGGCTTCAGGCAGCTGGAACAGGGCCAGGAATTTGTATAGCGGTCGCCTCCGAAAAAACCAGTGGCGCGCCGGCGCAAACAAACGCGAACAATTAGGGGACAGGCAGGGGACGCTCGGGACAGGAGGCACTGGTATCTCGGGGAATGAAGGAAGGGAAGGTGTTCCGAAGCATTCATTATGCTCCTGGGTGACAGGGTCGGATCATGTGTGTGTAAGAGAGATAGAGAGAGGGAGAGAGAGCGCGAGAAAGTGTGTTATCTGTAGAAGCTCATTAGCTCAGACAGGGCGAGCTGTAGCATACAGGGTAACACACATAACAGACGCTCATTATGGGGTGTCGGAGATGGGCCAGCTAGGGCTGAGGCATATATCACTGTGACATCGCTGTCAATGGACGACAATGGAAACATGCAGAGTGTCTACCTTCAGCTCCTCTGCCTCTGTGGCGACTGACACTTCCTTGGCACCTCCTATAATTCCGGTATGACAGCATAATATTGCAGGATACCCTAAGAGAGCTGGGCGAGGGGGCGTGAGACCTGGCTTTTCATCTGATGAGACAGCCGTGGCAAATAAACACGTATCTGCCACCAGCCAGGGCCTTGTGGAGCTGGCAAGGGGCATTGTAGATGATGTTTGCCCAAGCGGCTTTAATGTGCTGTCAGCGCTGTTGGTTAATGTGGGTTCCCAACCTTCCCGTTAGGTCCCAAAGTGTCCAGACCCTTTCTCATGCAACATCTTCTTTTTCCAACATCAAAGCTTAAATAGGGAGCTAGTCCCTGTTTATCTGTGTTTCATGGACCCAGCAAACTCCCAACAAACCCAAGAGTGTCGTTAGGTGGGCCACCACTGCTTGAGGTTCTTAATGTTCTTAACGTCAATGTTAACATTGTTTTAGGCCCTGTCCACTCAAAATGGTGGAGTGTGGTTTTGAACATTTCTCTGCACACATAAATACAAAAAATAATGTCAATGCATGCCAGAGCAACACATCCCAAAATAACCATAATCTGTATAGGAATGTTGGCCAATTGGTATTTCTTATACATTCATCAGTTTACATCCTGTTGACAAACCCAAACAAGTGTTGCCTAGTGCAGTCAAACCCCGTTTTCTTGCCCTTGTTATCTCGCCACTTCGCCTCTCGCCATAAAAAGCTGCAGAATAGATTTCATTCCATTTGTTTCGTTAAGCCTTCAACCTTGCCCCTTTGCCACAATACGCAAATTGTCAGATGTATGCATTTCTCCCTCTACCGCTCACCAAACTTGGGTTAAAGCAAAAATTCTTGGAATATAATCCTGTCTCCGTCAACAAAGCACAATACATTTTTGACACCCCGGATGTTTTCAAAACAACCCAAATCACCCATTTTTGAATAGTATCTGAACAAGTTTGTGAAAGATGCGTTTTCACACTGGTGAGCAAATGGGTCGTCAAAAAAATGGGTTCCAAAGAAACGTCACTAATCCATTTTGATAGCCACCCCGCCTCTCGCCAAATTTAGGACCCAGACCAATAGAGGCGAGCTAACAGGTTTAGCAAATGAATGGCTCACAAAGATTCAGGAGACAGGAATCCAAATACACATTTCCATTATGGAAGCGAACATCTCGTCCAGGACCAGGGTTAGGAACCCTTGCCATTGACATTTGCTTCTAGCTGTAACTGCTGATTACATTATGTGCATGGGAGAAGTTATTATGAAGATGAAGATACCGAAATAGACCAGGCAGCTCACTGGTTAACCATACGAAGCAGTTGAGTGCAAAGACTGTAATTATGTAAAGTGGGAAAAATGATCATCCAACAAGCACCTGAAGACAGCATGATAAAAGTGGAAATTCAAACACCAAGTTGATTATATTTTTAGCCAAAATAATATTAATGAAAAAAATAGTTATAAAAATATTAATAAAAAAACAACTGGGAGGACTGTGTTAAGCAAAACCATTTTCCTAAATAGCATAACAGTAGCGTTATGCAAAGAGTCAACAGGATCCAACCATTTGTGGATTTCTTTTTCAAATTTATTGTACACTTATTGTACATTTATTGTC
Organism: Lepidarchus adonis; assembly: GCA_037576955.1. NCBI lineage: Eukaryota > Metazoa > Chordata > Actinopteri > Characiformes > Lepidarchidae > Lepidarchus > Lepidarchus adonis. The sequence continues at coordinate 18,471,499 of JBBIGC010000020.1, forward strand.
CACATGAGCATCTGAATCAAGCGTTTTTTTCTGACTTTCGTGGCATCAGATGAGGCCGGATTGAATGCCAACACCGTTTTTGCACACTGAAGTGAACCTGACTGTCCACACAGGATTTAAGACCTGCCATTTGTTCGGCTGCGTGTTCAATCGCAAATAAAATGCATGTTGCATTCACTTGGTGTCAATTTCTGACAAAATCCTGATGAGCGCAAAGAAAACAGTGGCATTGCATTTACATTTGTTAATCCAGTGGTCCCCAACGAAATGCCGGGCCGTACAAAAAATTACAACTTACCTAAGTAGTTAAATTCCCAACCTTTTTCTTAGAGCCCCTTCTCTACACATCGGAGTGTTTTTCCTACTTTAACACACTCACTTCGAAGACTTATTAAACAGCCGATTAGTCCAAAGCGTGTTGAGAGAAGGCAAAAAGTGAGTTAGTGAGCAAGACCAGCCTTGAAGGCAGTAGGATCATTTAGAAGTGAAAAGTTTGAACCCTGCAATTGACGTCAGGGGTCAAGGCTTAGGGAAAATCGAAAACCCGATGGCCCTTTTGTCCCGGCATTCACCGCGGTTTGCTCTGTGTGTCCATGGCGACCTGCCGTGAGACGGTCCAATGGGATCGCAGGCATGCCTGAGAGGGAGCCAATTAAAAATGGGCTGTGGCACCTTGCCTATGGGAAGCAGGCCAATTAGGCTGATGGAGCCCGTGTGAGGAAGTGGAGGTGTGTGTACCTGTATGTGTGTGTGTGATTATAATGTACATTAGACCACTCAACAGACCCAGCGGGGTTTAAACTGACAACACAGCTACAAAGGTTTCTACCGGCTTCCGGAAAACAATAGCCAAAGTGAGACGACTATTGTACTACTGCTAGGTTCTTCCTCTCCCAGCACCACCACACTCTTCCTTTCTACTTTTCCTCCATTCTCTCACTCGGCGGGTCGTCCTCCGTCGTGAAGCGGAGTGCGTGCCAGGCCCTGATAATTAGCAGGCAGACTCGGGCCTGTACAACAAAAGCGCTTCGCCTCCTCCTTGCTCGGTTCCACCAGCGCAGCCCTGGTGAGTTGCTACCGTGGGTGTCTCCCTCTCTGATGTATTATTCATTCCCGTTTTTTTTTCCCCTTTGCCTTTACCTCTAATGACGTGAAGAGGCTGGGGAAAATGCTCATTACGCTGTCATTGAATATAGATCAGACCTTAAAAACACCAACCAAGGAAGAGAAAAAACAAGTAAAAAGGGCAAGAAGGTGCGTGGGCGCCATAAGACGGGAGCGATTTCGGAAGGGAAGGAGGGAAAGGGTGTTCCTGAAAAAGAAGTAGAGAAAAAGCTCAGCTGTGGTCATAAAACATGCAACTGATTTTTTTTTTCTTTAAGACACAGATTTAAGAGATTACAGACACTTCTCCACCAGTTATGCCTTAATTAATTACTGCCCCGCCCAGAAAGAGGGGGATTAAGTGTCCTTAGGCAATCCCGCTTCTCCCTCTCTCTATCTCTCTCTCACGCATTTCCCCATCGACCTTAAAGGTCCGGTAATCCGAAGTCATCTTAATTCCGAATCACCGCTTTAATTAAAGCGTCCGGTTTATTTATTTCTTTTTTGTTTCCTTCACCGAAGCCCGAGCCGGCCAACCGAACTCCGCATCTAGGAGCGAGATAAATTATGCATTCTTCCATCTGTATCTCCCCATTGGTCTTTTAATGAAATCAGGTAGTGCGAGAGAGAGAGAGGGCGCATATTATGAATAACCAGTGTTGCATGAGGCCCAGGCGTCTCTTCTTTTCCCGATGTGAGAAAGAGTCGAGTCTTTTCACTAAGTCTTTCAAGGTCAGTCAAAATTGCTGACTGGCGACTTAAATTAATGACGACTCATTTTCTCTGGCAGATATCATTAAGGCCGACCGTGAGGGCTGTTTAGGAGGGGTGGGAATTAGACATTTTCCTGCTACATCAGGGTCAAGGGAAAGAGGAAGTATTCTTCAAGCTTCTTATCAAACATCTGCATTAAGGAGGTAAGGTGTAAAGGTGAGTGTGTCTTCGTTAGCGGCTGCTGCATCTGCCTCTCAGCATCATTATACCCAACAACTAGCGACTGTTATTGTTTCATGCTGTAAAAAAATGTTTCATGTTGAGAACGCTCACGCTAGCTGACAAATGTGCCATGTTTTTAAAAAACCAGCCATTAGTATAAACTATGTTTGGTAGGAGAGTGACCTGCAACCCTACGATCTAGAGGGCAACGTCTTAACCACCGTTGAGCAGGTTTTGCATGAATGGAAGGATCAAAGGGTGTTTAGCAGTGGGAGCTACAGGTTGGATGGGTTTGGATCAACCAGAGCGGTGGTCCCCAACCACCAGGCCATAGACCAGTGGTCCAATCCAAACCGGGCCTCAGGTTTGAAAAAAAAAAAAAAAAAAAAAAAAAACGATCTCAATTAGTAGCATCTAAGTGTGTTAGAGACTCAACTTTGCCGGTATTCTGGATGAAAATCATGGCAGAAAAACCTGAGATCACCACGTTACCATAGCTACCAGAGTGTGTGAGGGGCAGAGGAGGACGTTACTCTGATCATTTCAGGAAGACGCTGCTAATAAAGTTACATAATTACACAGTGGATTCACGTTTATTATTATATTTAGAAAATACCGCAGTTTTTGTGTTGGTTGTATCATTTTATTTTGTTGTTTTTATCCGCGACACCTTAAATGCCGGTCTGACATTAAACTGGTCTATGGTGCGAAAATGGTTGGGGACCTCTGAGCCAGAGTATATTTGGGCTAGGCCCTAGTTGACAAAAATTACTTCCCCAGTTACAGATTCAACCCATCAATCAATCCCCCAACACCCCTCCCACCAACATCTGGCAGGCCAAGTCAGGGTTGGGTGGTTATTTAACGAATACATTTGTAGCTTGAGTGTTAAAGGTTGGCTCTACTATGGGTTGTTCAGGTAAAAACATGACCATGCATCACTACTGCCATCCTCCTTCCTGATCATCCTCCCTTTAGGTGTTCCTCTTTATTTGAAGCCATTCTCTCATCTGTCAAGCTCTTTGCCCTTTGTTTTGATTGCCACTTTTCCTTTAGAGTTTGAACCTAACGTTATTGGTTGACCTAAAGCAGGATCTATCGTCTTGCAGACTTTATCTCCAAACTTAATCTAACACCTCATTCAGGTAATAATGCCTCTCAGGGGCGTCTGAATACAAGAGCCAGGGGTGTTGAAAGTGAACTGTCCAGGGTGGTAGATCTCCAGGACCAGTTCCTGGTTGATAGTCTAACAAATCTGTGGACCTTCCTGAAGAGCTGGGCCAGGAATGACCACCCCCTCCCTCCTTGGTATCAAGAGTTTGATCTTTGTATAGATCATAAGATGGTCTTGTGTAAAAGTCATTGAGATGGTTAGAAGAACAGGTTTGGTTCCAGATCTCCTCTCCAGGCCTCCAGCCATTGCATGGATGTGAAACTCCATGGATTTGATGGCAACTCCAAGTAAAATTGGCTTCCATGATGAGAGATCTAGAAATGGGGAAGCCATTGAACACTGACGCATAAAGTCAGTGTTTACTGTGTAACTGTTATTTACAATTATACTAATATTATTTATTGGAGGAAAAATGCTTTCAAAGTACAGTCCCTCCTTAAAAGTGTAGCATGAGCTATGGATGAACCAGGCTTTCCATGAGCACCTGTAAATCGCTTTCTTGAAGGTAATTTCAGAGCCCCATCAGGGATCAGATTAGATGCTAGTGTAATCATTATGCAAGCCCAATGAGACACTGGCAATTATTTAATGAGTGGAGTGTGTTCTGTCCCCCATTGCCGCTGCTTGAGTCCCAATGATTGTATTAGACCACGTTTATTGTTATGAAGTGCAAATGGCCTCCTAGAAATATCATTAGACATGAATGAGTGGACGTGGAGCAAAGGTTTACTGGTCTCTCTCATAAATCTTCTGCTATTCATATTTCAGGGAGTAGGTAATAAAAGCATCAGGGCATGGGTTTGTGTGAATGGATGCATATATTAGTGACTCATTCATATGACTAGTTATAACCGGCTTGTTCACGAAACAATAAAAACAATTATCTCGAAAAGGTCTGAGTTACACTTTCATTAGAACATCCTTGAGAGGACTTTAAATATTCATACGCAAATTCATGCATAACTCGCTCATAAATCCTGCATGGACATTTATGAATGCTTATATCCACATCTGGAGGGGTAATGTTGCCTGCACTATACTGCCGTGATCTGCATAGGCATTCATTAATATCTATATACAAATTATAAGAAGTTCTGCATGCTATTTTACTTTGTTCATTTTTTTGTATTAAGTAAGTAGGGCCCTTAACCTTCTGCAGTCAATTTTTAATACTTTGTAAAGGTAATTATGTAATTAATGACATAGATTAAGAACTGTATTTGCATTCAATTTGCATTCTGCATAAACAGTTTTGAGGGTGTTTTACCACTTCAGTATTTCAGCATATGTCCTGAAAAAATACATTCAAATCAGAAGTCAGAAGTCAAAATATTCCATTTTTGGCTTCTAAACATAAACGTGGAATCACTGTACACTTTTGTCTGGATCAACAGCTGTATACTTTAATCTAGACCAATCACTTTACACGTTAGTCTAGACCAATCACTGTACACTTTAGTCTGGACAAATCACTGAACAATTTAGTCTGGGCCAATCATTATACACTTTAGCCTAGGCCAATCACTGTATACTTTAGTCTGGACCAAACACTATATACTCGTCCGGAGCAATCACTATACACTTTAGCCTGGACCAAACACTATACACTAGTCTGGATCAATCACTATACACTTTAGTCTGGACCAAACACTAAACAATTTAGTCTGAACCAAACACTATACAGTAGTCTGGACTAAACACTAAACACTAGTCTGGGTCAATCACTATACACTAGTCTAGGTCAATCACTATACACTAGTCTGGATCAATCACTATACACTAGTCTGGACCAAACACTATAAACTAGTCTGGACCAAACACTATACACTTTAGTCTGGACCAAACACTATACACTAGTCTGGACCAATCACTATACACTTTAGTCTGGACCAAACACTATACACTAGTCTGGACCGATCACTATACACTTTAGTCTGGACCAAACACTATACACTAGTCTGGACCAATCACTATACACTTTAGTCTGGATCAATCACTATACACTAGTCTGGAGCAATCACTATACACTTTAGTCTGTACAAACAGCTGTACACTTTAGTCTCGACCAATCACCATACACTTTAGTGTGGACCAAACATTATACACTAGTCTGGAGCAATAACTATACACTTTAGTCTGGACCAATCACTATACACTTTAGTCTGGACCAATCACTGTACACTTTAGTCTGGACCAATCACTGTACACTTTAGTCTGGTCAAATCACTGTACACTTTAGTCTGGACCAATGTTCATCAGGTTGAAGCCTTGTACACATACATCTGCATGAATCACGGTACAATTTTATTTGGACCAATCATGAAAAAAATTGCTTGCAAATATAATTTTCTTGGGTGCCTAAGATTTTGTACAGTACTGTCCCTCCTTAAAATTGTAGCATGAGCTATGGATGAACCAGGCTTTCCATGAGCACCTGTAAATCGCTTTCATGAAGGTAATTTCAGAGCCCCATCAGGGATCAGATTAGATGCTAGTGTAATCATTATGCAAGCCCAATTATTTAATGAGTGGAGTGTGTTCTGTTCCAGTTCCTCTGGAATCACTGTAAATATTCATCTGGACCAATCACTGTACAATTTCGTTTAGACCAATCACCGTACACTTTAGTCTGGACTTATCACTGTACATGGTAATCCGTGTACACTTTACACTTTAATCTGGACCACTCACCAAACACTTTAGCCTGAACCAATCACTGTACACATTCATCTGGGTTACTCACCAAACACTTACAGTTGTTTGCAAAAGTTTGGGCACTCTCTCATAAATAACAGATTTTGGTGATTTTGTAATTGAAAAGATGTTAACACAGTCTCTCTAGGACATTGGAAAAATACACAATATGTTCTACAAACATTCATGCATAGTTAATTTTTATGCCATAATTTGAACAAAATATAAAAATAAATAAAAACATTATTATGGCACTGTGTAAATTCCAAAACCCATCAGGCTTCTGTAGATGTTCTGTTGCATACTTCTGACATTGGGTTTTATGATGGGAATGCAGATAAGATTTTCTTCTGCTGACTCTTCCATGAGGGTCTTGTGGAACGGTGCACCACCACTCCTTAGTCTGCTAAATCTTCCTGCAGGTTTTTTTCAGTCAAATTGGGATTTTGATTTGTCTTCCTGACCAGCATACGAGCAGTTCTCTCTGAGAGTTCTCTTGGTCTTCCAGATCTCATCTTGACCTCCACAGTTCCCCTTAACTGCCATCTCTCAATTACATTTCTCACTATGGAAAATGCAAGTTGACAACACTTTGCTATCTTCTTGTAGTCTTCTCCTGCATTGTGGGCATTAATAACTTTCATTTTCAATCTTACACAGCTGCTTAGAGGAACCCATGGTTGTTGAGTGTCCACAAGTGTGTGCACAAGGTTTGAAGAGTCAGAGTATTTGTAAAGCTTTGAAACTGGCACCAGCTGACATTTACTAATGACATCTGTTGCCATGTATCAGATCTAATAAACTCTTTAAGGTCTGATTCATTGAAAAAAAAAAGGAAACTCTTAGTGTGCCCAAACTCTTGCAGAGTGCCATAATAATATTTTTACATTTAATTTTTGTTCAATGTATGGGATAAAAAGTAACTATGTGCCAATGTTAGCTAAACATACTGTGTATTTTTTTCCATGTTCCAAAGAGACTGTGTTAACATTTTTTTTACAAAATCACCAAAATTTTATTTATCAAGGGGTGCCCAAACTTTTGCATAGAACTATATGGTTCCTCTTGGATTTAGTAATTGTCCCCAGTTCCTGTAAGACAGACACCATAAAGAAGCAACTACCCCCAACAGATTCTTAGTTACAATACACCAGGGGTGTCCAGTCATGGTATGTTGATGTCCTGAACAGTTGTGATTTTGATTAGTTGCCAAATTTAAGGAGTTTGTATAAAGAAGAGAACTACCACCCTGTGCTGGACACCAGCCTTTCAGGCCTTTGGTTCTATATAACCTTTCTTGTCCAATAGCGTGAAGCTTTTGCAGGTTGAAACTTTTTTGTCAGTGCACTGAGCTATTAACCAGCCTCTGAAAACCACAGTCTAAATCAAATTAGAAGGTGTGGCGGCCTGCTCCCGTGGGGAGAGTTGTTGAGGTTATTGCTTCTGTCCCTTCTACATGAGGCTGTTAGCAAAGAAAAAAGCCCAGAAATCCCCAGAGACCAGTAGCAAGAGACAGTTCCCTGTTAACTGGTGGTTGTCATTGCCACCAGCACATGGTCCATAACCACACAGAGTAAAACGTTAATGCGTGAGGTAAATATGAAGGTGCGGGGACAGCCCCTTGTCCCAGCAACAGATGTCCATACTGAGCTTTTTTGGCAGTGCTACCATTCTGAGAACGTGTCAAGTCAAACATGTATTTTACATTTCAAACCACATACATATTTAGAACAGCTCAACACACTTGCAGGAGAACACTAATTCCCAGTTATTATTTTGCATTGACCAGCAGATGTTTGTATTACCATGAATTATGTTGATTAATGCAGCATGTGGGAGGGTCATCCTACCTACCTAACCTCTCCTGGACATGAACATCTGCAGCATCACCCAGTATTGGACATAATATTATTAATCTCCCAAAAATAAGACCAATACTTACATTCTTGTGCCATTGGCCATTTGTTTAGCAAAACATATTCGATTTTTTTTTTCTTTCTGCCAAACATGAAAAAAACGTTTGTCTTGTTTACACACAATATTAAAATGTTTTTAAAAATGTGATATAGTGGCATAAGTAAAATAATAAAATATGTAATAAAATATAATCTTCATGTATTATTAGCAGATTCAAGTGTTGATGTCAAACAATAAATAAATTATGGGAAAAACTGGATATCTGTTCACCCTGCAATGGACCAGCCACATGTCCACCTGTCCCAGCCCAGTGCAAAAGCACAGGAATAGGATCGAACAAGCCCCCACATCCAGCATCCTAGAAACGACTAAATGAATAACTAAAGTGGGGTTGAATTTAATCAGAATCAGAAAAACATTATTGTCCCAAAAATTGCTTATGCAGCAACTTCACATGGAGACAAAACAGACGTAAAATAAGTTTAAAGTAAGGAAAGCACTAGAATAGTTAAGATAAAATAATAAAAATAAGATATAACTAAAATAAAATAAGACAGAATAGAAACAATAGTTGTAATGAATAAAATAATATAAATATAATAAATAATAAAGCACTAAGCAGCAGTGGTTTTGCATATTTGGTTGGATAGTGAGTCAATTATTGCACATTGAAACCAGTGAGACAGCAGCAGGATTATATTGCAGATTGTGGTCTGTGTTGAGTTATTGTGTTTGAGTGACAGTGGGAGGAGTTAATGTAGGACTTTAATTTAAATCCTAATAAAAATGTCCAGATTAAATGAACAGTAGTCAAAAATGACTTGTATTTTATAACATTTTCCTGCAAAGTGTTAGAACTAAGGCATATTTTTATTATTCCTGGTCATAACTGTGCAATTATAAAGGTTAGCCTTCATTTTGAGATTTTGAAGCTGTTGGTATTAGTATTAGTATGTATGCCACCTGCTGCGCGTGATGCCAGCTCAGGGGTATCACCCCCACTGTCACTTCTGGTGAGTTTCCGAAACCGGGCTGGAATTACAGGTGCTGCGAGGCGACGATAAGCTCCTGAGAGGCGCGTGTTTAAAGGGGTTGAAGAGGGGTCACCCGCAACAGGCTTTATCAGAAAATGGAGCGGTGGATGTGCGCCCTGGACTTCGCATGCTGCCCACTCTCCACACTGATAAGGATGGAGAAACCAGTCCCACAGGGGCTACTCAGGAGACCAAAGGGTTCCTTCTTGCTCCACTAGGGCGAATTTAGAGTAAGGGAAGAGGCCAGGACGATTCTGAGACTAATTTAGTGCAAGTTATGAAGAATGCTTCATTTTCTGTCTAGGCCTGTCGTTGCCCAGATTCCCAAAAGCATCATAGCATTCGCATGATATGTCATATCTTATGAACTTCTAAGCCTACGATGCTTTTGGGACACACCACACCTTAATGTCTACATTAAGTGTGAGATGTGCCATGGAAAATTGGATTTGTAATATTATTCTTGACGTTTATGAAGTGTGTGTGGCGTATTATGGGTTTGGGACATTACATGACTCACTGTGCACATTCTGACCTAGTGCAGATGGCGGTCATGAATTGCGTTTACTTGAAGTGTTAGAAAATGTGCTTTTTTGCCCAATTCCATGTCTACTGAAAGCAGTTTGTTCATTCATTCATTCATTTTCCACTTCACTTTTGCCAGTCAGGGTCATGGGGTGTGTTGGAGCCTATCCCAGCACTCACAGACATAGCAAATTCATTCCTACAGCACATTTGAAATACACAGAGGTCATTCAGTGTACTTTTCTGAGATACCATAAAGCTAAAAAGTGAAGTCATCAATAAAAAGTAACAGTACATTCAATATAGAAGAACATATATGAGGAATATAGTAGAAGATTTTAAGTTAAAATTAATTCAACCAATGTCATTGTTTAGAACTTAAAATTGGACACAGTTGGGGACAGAGGTCATCTCCATGGGGAACTGGTTCCAGCAGTGGGCAGCATAATGACTAAGTGCCATTTCACCCTGTTTAATTTCAGCTCTTGGCGCCCCAGATCGAAGAGACTTTTAGCCCTGAAGTGGTTGCCAGGACAGACAGACACAGCCCAATACAGCAGGTACAATAAGTACTGAACATGTCACCAATTTAATTTCATTCATTCAAAGTCATCACCAACAAAGACTTTTCCACGAATCCATCTATCAAATACATTTCAGAAAGCGGCTTCAATACTGTTCCCCTGCGTCATTCCATTTTATTACATATCATTTAATGTATGTACATCTATGGTTTGATTTATTTGCTTGTGTGAAATGGATGGGTTCTTACCAACATCTGATCATTTCATCTCAATAGCACTTTTAGAAATATAATTATTTTGAAAATTTTTACCAACAATAAAAAATATTTTACCAACAAAATAGCATTATTTATTTATTTAT
>JBBIGC010000020.1:18507795-18520649 GCA_037576955.1 Lepidarchus adonis
ACATACACATACACACACACACATACACACACACACACACACACACACACACACACACACACACACACACACACACAGATATGTATTTAGAGCTCTTGTCACCCCCCCAAAAAAACGAAAGATTTTACTTTCTGCCTTTCTCTCCTTCTCTTGCAGTGAAGACTATTCCTTAAATTCCTTTCATCCTCCACCCTTTATCTATCTTTGTGTCCCCACTTAATGTCTCTCTCCCTTTATTTCTCTCTCCACTCTTCTTTTTTCTCTGCTCTCCATTTAGCTCCTCATCACTCGTTCTTTCCTTCTCTGTCTCACTCTTTCTCATCTGCCCTTCTTATGTTTCATGGCTTGTTTATGCACGTGCCCCTTTTCGTTCTACATCTCTCTCTCTCTCTCTCTCTCTCTCTCTCTCTCTCTCTCTGATTCTTTCCTGTCTGTAACAGAAGATCTCCTTAGAGAAAGCCATTGCATTGTCAGCGAAGATATAGTAGTTATAGAGCAGGTGTGCTGTCTCTCTCTCTCTATCTCTCTCTCTCTCTGTCTGTCTGTCTCTCTCTCTCTCTTTTTCCCTCCATCCATTGCACAGATTGCTCCTTCAGCGGTGGTTTCTAGAAATGCTCTCCCTGCTGAAGGTCCTATTTATCTTGCTCGCCCCTCTCTCTCTCTCCGCCGCCCTCCATTTAAATTTCACGGACAGAGCGACGGGTCGAACACGAGCAGCGAGAGAGGAGCCAGCGTCCAGTCTGGAGAACCAAGGTCTCCTCACTGCTTTTTGAGGTGAGGGGGTGGGGGGTGTTGAGGTGAAAAGGTGGGGGGTGTTGGGGGGTCCATCCATCCATTCATCCATCCAGACAGACAGATAAATAGACACAGACAGAAAGACAAATAGATGCAGACAGACAGATACATAGACACAGACAGACAGATAAACAGACACAGACAGACAGACAGACACATACAGACAGATAAACAGACACAGACAGACAGACAGACACAGACAGACAGATAAACAGACACAGACAGACAGATTGACACAGGCAGACAGATAAATAGACAGACAGACAGACAGATGAATCGATGCAGGCAGACATATAAATAGACACAGACAGACAGACAGATAAATAGACACAGACAGACAGATAAATCGACACAGACAGACAGATAAATAGACAGAGAGACATAAATGGACACAGACAGACATATAAATGGACACAGACAGACAGATAAATAGACACAGACAGACAGATAAATAGACACAGACAGAAAGATAAATAGATGCAGGCAGACAGATAAATAGACGTAGGCAGACAGATACATATACGTAGACAGACAGATAAATAAACACAGACAGACAGATAAATTGACACAGACAGACATATAAATAGACACAGACAGACAGATAAATGGACACAGACAGACAGATAAATCGACACAGGTAGATAGATAAATAGACACAGACAGACAGATAAATCGACACAGACAGACAGATAAATAGAGAGAGAGACATATAAATTGCTGGTTACCAACTGTGGAACCGGTCGAGAACTGGAACCGGCACCAGTGCAGTGGAAGGGGGTTTTAGTGAGAAGCTTCAGGACCGACTTTGGGCACCAGTCCTGTAGGACGTGTAGGTTCTGGATGATAAGGCTAATGAGCTGTGCTCAGTAACATTCGAGTGTTCGTGAACTCGCTGTGGATCTGCTTGTAAACTAGGCAGGAGACCAGGACCTGCTGTATAACATGGGACAGCAGCAGCCGCTCCCTCACACTCTCGCCGAGAGAACGTATAGTGCATTGTTCACCTCGGGCTATTGTGCCGCTGTTCAGCTAAGCGGATTTCGGACAAAGCCCGAGGGACGTCTGCGAGAGACTGGGTCTCAGCGGCCTGAGTCTTCCACCTCTAGCCTTCAAAAGGAACGGATAGCTGGAGCAGGAGCCGCACTTTCTCCCTGTAAACACTGTTTCTTTTGAGGCCGAACAGGAGGAGGGAGAGAAAACAGATCAAAAGGGCAAATACCTTCACAGGCTGCTGTCTTGCCGAGGGATAAGAGTACTGACTGCTGCACATGTACACACGCCTTTTATGTAGCACTTGCTACAACACACTACCCCCACCCCCACCACCACCACCTCGCTCTCCACCTCCATTTTCAATCCCAGACTGCTCGTCAATGGGGTAAAATTAGAAAGGGTCGTAGAGACAAAGGCAGAGGCACTGACAAACCAGATTACACGCTGTTCGCACCTGGTCGTCCCAATTAAAGCTCTGGGGAAGGGGGTGGAGCGGAGCCTGGCGTCCGAACGCGGAGGCTCAGGACGCATCAGCGTTTTCGCCCGCGGATTGGTGGCGTTGAGCCCGTGTGACAGCTCCCTCACTGTGGGCCTTTCAGGGCAGTAATCCACAAAAGCGGCTGGAAGCAGATGCAGCACGTTGCTAGAAATTACACCGGATCAGGCTCCAATAAAAAAAGGCATGAATGTCTCGCCGACGCGTGGAGAGACCTCAAGTGCAGAGAAAACCTTTCCTGCTGTGACAGTCATGCTCATGTTGGCTCTGCCTTTCTGCCTCTTTCTTTCCATTTAAGATACAAATGCTGCACCTGCGAAGGTTGTGTAAGCATTAAGCAGCTATAAATTAATTTTTTTTAGTGATAATTAGCCTTTTTAGCTAATTAGCATTTTTGTTAAAGGCCCTGTGGAGGAGAGAAAACTGCAAAACAACATTTTTTTGGTTTGTGCCATCACAAACCAATCATATTTCAACATAGTCCAACAACGGTCTTCAGCTTCCCGTTGGACCCTTGACAATGATTCATTGGCTTCTCATTTTCACTTGCGATTTCAGCCAAGAAAAATTATAATATGCAACTTAAAATGGCCAATCGATTGGTTATTAAAGAAAAACAGCATCTTGGAGTTTGCCAACTGCTGTGCTTTTCCTCCGGGTATTGTCCAAAGGTTTGGGGTTAGGTTGCTTGGCTTTGGACCTATAGTAAGTCGGAATTGGCTCCATGTTCCCGACGACCAGTAATTAAATATGTTGGAAAATGAATGAGTGAAATGGCTTCAGGTTTTCCTTTCCATGAAGTTCCATGAAAATGTGTAACAATCTTTAGAAAGTTTCTCCATTTGGAATTCTGACTTTTTCAGGTAACTTTATGAAATTAAGCCTTATGAAAATGATGCTTTTTTTGTACAACATCTCATGCTATGACATTTTCCAGCTGAACTCCTCAGAAAAACCAATAGTAAATTAATCATTTTTCAAGATTTTTTCATATTCCATCAGTGTATTTAACCAGGAGTCTATTATTGTATTTCTCTACACCTACAGTGTAAACACTGATCCTGTACAATATATAATAAATATCATACTGTAATAATAATTATCAGGCAAATAATAATAATGCAATATATTCTCTTTCATGATGGTTGATTGCTCTATCGAAGAGGTGCACGTCGTGCATCTTCAAGAGATGGTGATGGAGAGATATACACGAACACACACACACACACACACACACACACACACACACACACATATATATATATATATATATATATAGTCACATGGCCCCAGGCTGGCGTGTTTCACCGCCGCCTTTCTAATGGTGAGATCTGACCAAACCAGAGCTTCAGGACCCTGGACAGCACTCAGTTCCCATTCAGTTCAGGTGCATCCCCACAAGGCCGTGTCCCTTTCAGCACGTCTGGCATATATGTTTATATATGCACACACTGACCACCCCTTGCTCATACTCAGGGTACAATTTGAATGTTAACAAATCTTCGTCTTTGTTACTGACAATGGAAGTAAAGAGATAGCAATTATATCAATAAAAAATAAATAAAAAAATTAATTTAATTTTAAAAAAATTGATGTCCCAAGTTGAGTGGTTTCTTTCCCTAACTATCTAAAAACACTAAACATGGAATATATACAGAATACTAACAAATAAGAAAATAAATAAGCAAACATGAATGCATTAATAATATGAAAGACAAAATGGAATATAAATGAAATTGCATGTTAAAATAATATCAAATAATATAATGTATATTATGAATAGTAAAATACAATATTGGTATGTATTTTTACAGAGCAAACACATTTATTCATTATTGATAAAAAAAACAGGGTGATGGCCTTGTAGAAGAGGATGGGTTTGTGGACAGGTAGTGAGGAAAGGGGGCTACTTGCTGGGACAGTCTGAAACTGTTACACACCTAAATATTACATCACTGTTGAGTGCTAACGTCACAATAATTAACATTCTTTCAGAGTGATTTCTGTAGGTAAAAAGCAACCTCAACATACTGCCCCATTGCGTTGAGTGGGTAAAGCGTCATTTAACTGATTACAGAGTTTCAGGAATCAATGGGAGAGAAAGCGAGGGATCCTTACTTTTAAGCTTGATAGTAACAAACCCTAACCTGCTGAGAGAGCATATTAATGATTTATATCTCCACTGTTTAATAAGGGCAGCGTCTGAAGGCCTGATGGTGGTCTGCTGGAGGTCTCTTCTCATGCTAGGGGTTATTTGCTGAAAGCTTTTTCTCTTAAACATCCAATCCCATCAGACAACATTGTTTAAATGCTCCCTTTAGAAACACAGGCCTGGCCCACACACACAAACACACACACACACACATACATACATACACATATTTGGGTAGCGGCAGTGGATTATTAAAGGGAATGCTTTCAATAAACAAGAGAAGCATCATTATTGCATAAGCTTGCCTGGCAGAGGCCAGTAAATTATGTAGGCTGTGTTTTTCCAGGGGAAGGAACTCATTTCCTAGCGCATTAGCATGAGAGAGGATGCTGCTGCAACCTTTTCTTCGTGCACTATGGCTTGAGGAAAACTATTCTGCTCCATTAAAACCTGCTGGAAGACAGTAATGGCCACACTGCATTATAAGTTCTCAGCTCAAATGCAGCATGGTGTGACTGCTATTTCATGCAAGAAAAACGGTGCTGGAAACCACACAGTGCTCAAGCTCAGCCCTCTGATTAGCGCTATCCGTTCATGTCATGACATCAAATAACAATTTCCAGGTCTACAAGTGTCTACAAATGTTGTACGATATTTAAGGAACTGTGAAGATATTACAAGAAGTCTTGCTGGTAATTGTTGACCAAAGGGAAGCTCTAATTAAAGTTATCTTCAGGATTAGCATGGTTGTGGGTTCTGGAGCTTATATTGTCATACAAAACTAAACTCCAACTTTTCAAACAAAGTGTACAGATGACGTATGTCTTAAGCCAGATGCTAAATCACATCTAAACCTTTTGTTTTTGATAGTTAAGCTTAGGTGGTGTTGAGAAAAGATCTATACAGTTGAACGTTGAATTTTCACCTTAAACTGGACAGCAGTTACAGCGCTCTGCTACCTCTTTTCCACTGCACTGATTCTGGGGCTGGTTCCAGTTCTGGACTGGTTCCAAAGTTGGAACCGGCACTTTTCCAGTGCACTGGTGCCCAGGTAGGAGCCGGGTGAATACGTAATCTCTTTTAGCTTATTTTTAGCTCACTTTTCTTGTCACGGACTAGCGTTAGCTTAAATGCCCGCTCACACCTGATGAAATCACAGGTTCTCAGCACCAGAACCAGTAAAAAGTTGGTGTCGGTTCTGAGCCCAGAACGGCACGGGCACCAGTGCAGTGGAAAAACCAAAACGTCGCAACAGGAGAATTTAAGATATAACTGCATATTTGCATTTACATTCATTATTCTGATGTTTTTGTCCGAAACGACTTCTAAGGTAAATGATATGATCTGCACAGAACCCTGAAGCGAGTGCTACTATAAAGACCAAAAAAATTCTTCTTAGTCAGTTCATACAGAGGCCAACATGAAGCATGAATGAAACATTACTATTTCTAGACAGATACAGGCTGAATTAATGTGTATGTGTGATGGTGTTATTTGCTGAGGTGGACGTGGAGTAGCTATGTCTTTAAGCGCTTCTTGAATATAGCAATTGACTCAACATAAGTACACATAGCTAAAATGTTCACATACATTTAAGCATGTAGATTTGTATCACAAGTCGAGAACATTCTACATGCAATAACAATAAACATCCTCGGAAACTCAATTCCATGGAAAATCACACATTTTTGAAAAATTAAATCATAGAAAGGTGTCAGAACCCAAAATGCATCACATCTTGCAGGATAAGGGGCTGTGAAGCTGCAAACCAGTCCAGTGCCCATGTTTTCTTCTGTTCCACTTTCAATGGGCATGTGAGTATCAGAACTGGATCATGGGGTAATGGAAGAAAGTGGCCTGGACTGATGAATGGAAGAAGGTGTCGAGAGTGTGTCTTGCTTACCTTAAAATGACACCTGCACAATGGGGCAAGCTGGAGGAGAACCTGATTAGTTATGGGCAATGTACTGTTGGGAAGCATTGGGTTCTGGCATCCATGTTGATGTTATGTTGACATATACCAACTTAATGACCATTGTCCTTCAGGAACAGCTTCAGAAATATGTCAAATAGTCAAATAGGTGTTGACCTGGCTTTCAGAGTCCTTAGATCTTAATCCAATCAAGCATCTTTGGAAAGTGCCTATATCCATGGAGGCTTTGCCATTTATCTTAATGTTTTGGAGCAGCAAACCCCTTGTAGAGTCCATGAGCCAGCTATTTTGATGGTACCAGTGGAATCTACAAAAATTAGGCAGACGGTCTTAATGTTGTGACTGATTTGTGTATTTTTATTATCTACAAAGTGAGGTCAAGTCATATTTGTTCATATAGCACTTATTACAACTGACTTTGCTTTATATAGTTCTGGTCCAAACCCAGACAACAACTGAAGCTAGGTCTGGCTCGGCTCAAGCTGATTGGGTTTATTCCTTCATTAGGATTGTGGGGATTGGAAAAACGCTCACTGCTTTGATAAAAAAATATAAAGGGATGACTTTTTGAGGGCAGTACAGCATGTTCATTAGATCAAATAAAGGTGGCTGATTTGGAATTCAAGATTAAACAAACCCCACTGATTTTGCGGCCATCATTGCTGTCAAGGAAAATTTTCTTGCAAGGAAATGTTTGAGCTTGCATCCTGTTTGCTGGGTGCCACCACTCTGGCTGGCAAAGACTTGTAAAGTCGATGTAATAACAAGTGTCTAAGGTACACGCTGAAGAACTCGGGGCCCAGAAAATGTTCTTCACCTAGAACAACAATTCTGTGTGTGAAACTGACGAAGCTTAACGTAAAGGACCTTGGACTGTCTTTCTATGAAGGTTTCACGTTTATGCTCAATCACAAAGGAGTGTAAGAGGGAGAACTTGCATGGCTTGAGGTTGGGGCAGCTTCTCATTTAATCTAGAAGGCTGGACGACTCTTTGGAGGTTCAACAAAGGGGTGCACAGGCTGGGAGGGATGCAGGGAAGATGTTGCCTGTTAGAAATATACGTTATCTTGTAGCTATGCCACCAACATGTTAATAATATGATACAGGAAACTGTCTGGAATCATTTGAATAAGAAAACTATGGTTAAATCCATGAAGGAAGAGGAGAAGAACGCAGAGAGTTAGTGTGAGGGTTGACTGCTGTTTCAGCAGGAGGTGGGATGGGGTGGACAGGCAGCCAGACAGACAGTGTTGCCTACTAAGCAACTGCAGTCAGACCTGTCAATCAAACTCCAGAGTAGAGACAACAGCATGGAGAGGGAAGTAAGAGTACAGCATCTAGGTGCTATTTTATCTTTAGTTATCAAAACAGGAATTACATTTACATTTTTATTTTTATTTTTATTTATCTGGCTGATGCTTTTGTCCAAAGCAGCTTCCAAGGTGAAGGAACAATCAAGCATTTTAGGACAACACTGAAGTGAGTGCTACTATAAAGATTCAAATTTTACATTATTTGTCACATACACAGTCATATACAGTATGATATGCAGTGAAATGCTTTAAACGTCTGCCTGTGACCATGAGAATGTAAAACCTTAAAGTAAGAAACAAGTTAAGATAAATAGAACAAAAATATATATATATTTTTTTTTTTAAATCTAAGAAATATAAGAACTATAAAAACGTATTTATACATATAAAACTTATCTATACAGTGAGAGTAAGTACTGTATAAAGATGAGTTTAGTGGAAATAACTGGAAAAAGACCAACACACTTCCTCTTAGTCGATAAATGCAGACGGCAAGTGCTACGACATCAAACATAAATGGAAGATTATTATCTGGAAACATTATCTAGCAGTTTACAGACTGAACCAATGCGTGTCTGAAAATTTTAGATTCAGATTTAAAGTGTTTATTGTTATATCTTCAATAGAAAACATGTTTTCCTGCACCATGAAATTCACTGTCCACATGGCAGTGTTGGGCCACCAGGGCCTAAAAAAATATCTGAATCACAAAATGGTGTTAATTATATCCATGAATATTTCCAGACATTTATTTTCATATTAAAGCATTTAACCAATCACATTTCAGCCATCATCTATTAGAAAATCTGCCGGACGCCTTCACAATACAGTCTGAAGGCCCCTACCGCTTAAAAAATGCTGATTAATCTGTTGCTTCAACCAATCAGATTTTGAGGTGGTTTCCCTAGTGCCACCTAGCGCCTTCTACGTCAGTCCCATTGATTGGACAGTAAGGTGTCATGGCTACTGAGCTTCCATGGCGACATCCTGATACACTGGGTAGCGAATGGGTAATCTGTAATAGAACTGATATGAACTGTTTTTGAGAAAAGAGAGGAGGATGGATTTTGTTTAAAAATAATCTGAATCTGCAGTAAAATGTTGATATTCCTAAATAATATTGCAAGTTTATGAGGTTATTATTGACATTTTATTATGTGTAATAAAGCCATTTATTGTGGCTACATGAGTTATCTATCTTTATACTGTATTTCTGCATATTAAGATTAGTTAGTTTTTGATTCAGACAGGGCACTACTGAAGGCCAAAGTGTGAAATGCATGGTCCACCACTGCCACACGGAATGCCAGTAAGATGATTAAATAGTAATACCCGGCTATCTACAATGTAAAAAGACAATACAGGCTATTTACAAGAGATCGGTGCTGTGCTTTTTGGCTGTACGGTGTATATTGCCGATGTCCAGAAGTGTCTGTTGTTTGTTAGCAATGCACAACATTCGTGAACTGCAGGAAGAGCAGAAACACACAAAATAGAAGAAAAAGCAGGCGTTCCAGAGTAAATACGTCCGCCAGGTGGGCGTGGAATTGCTGAGTCTTTAAGCGCTTCCTGAAAATAGTTGAGACACACTTATGTAATAACTCTCTTGTCTTCTTACATTGGCATAGTTGAAGTCTTTGATCTTCCTACTTGGGAAACACTGATCCGTGCCTATGCACCCTCCAGATCACTCAGATCACAGGCGAACAATGTTTGGAGATTCCACAGCCACCTGGAGTTAGGCACCACTCCAGGCTCTTTTCGTTCATTTCCCCTCACTGGTGCCCAGCACCATTAAACCTTCACCATGATGAGAAGCCAATGTAGGCAGACAGTGCTACATGAAGGCATCTCAGCTCAGGGAAGATTGAATGTAATAGAGAATGCTACAATTTTTGAGTTTGAGGACGGTTCTTCATACAGCCCCTCAAAGCTTTTATTTACTCAAGGAAGCCTTATGAATATTTCCCAAAATTATAGCAAAAAGCTGTCCTCTTCAACCACAGGACAGGGGTTTAGCATGTGGGTGTTTTGCCCTACTATAATTCAATCTTTTTTTCACCTCTACTTCCCTTTTTTAAAAATGTGCCCCATTTTCTCCACAGTTTAATCAATGTTAAGTCTCACCAATCAGACTATTCTACCAGTGCTGGGTATGAAAAGGCCAACATGTGCTTCCTTTAAGACACAAGAAGGAAATGTTTGAAGTCCCATCAATGGAGTGCGCAAAACATTGTGATGAGAAAACCCCTGGACAGCTGCTCGGGCCAGCATCATGCTGAGTATTGACCACCTTACCCACCCAGAGAGAGTGAGGCCAATTATGTTGTCTTGGGTTCTGCTAGAGATGATACCTCCTCTGTTGCAGCACAGGTTGCAGTCATGCTCTAGTTCTGAAAGGGACTAAGTTAAAACAGATGGAAACATTGTGCAAGTGAAGGATGGTGTTTATAGGATCACAAGAAATTGGTAAATCTGGGGTCACAAAACATGTACATATACGGCCTAGTGTCCCCATTGTCTTGCTATAAACTGTCCTCATTCTACAAA
Source organism: Lepidarchus adonis (assembly GCA_037576955.1). Taxonomy (NCBI): domain Eukaryota; kingdom Metazoa; phylum Chordata; class Actinopteri; order Characiformes; family Lepidarchidae; genus Lepidarchus; species Lepidarchus adonis. The sequence goes on from JBBIGC010000020.1 coordinate 18,518,028, forward strand.
CCATTGTACATAGAGCCTCAAGGTCTAAAAACGTTATGTTCCCAGCCTCCAAGAACACGTCACACCACATCCAGACTCGGCACATCGACAATAAATGTGGTTAAAACTGGTTTTGATTCATCAACGCCCATCAAACACCCATCAACACCCATTAATAATGCCAATCAACGCTCATCATGTCCTGAATTACATAAAGACTCCTGGTGACTGTTATTCGGGGTGCTCAGACTTCAATACCCATTGGACGCCTGAGTTCCATACCTTTCTTTTCTCAATCTCTCCCTCTTTTTTAGGGATCCACCTTTCCATAAAACTTTCAACTTGTAACTGTAGTTTCTCTTTCTGTCTAATGAAACCTTTGGAAATGAGTTTCTACTTGATGAACTCAATCCTCACAAACATCAAGGACTACAGTGCACTGTTAGGTCTAGTTCTAACTGATAAACTGAACACTGATTGCAGGTACAAGGTTGGTACACCTAAAACGTGACCAGTTAGTGAACCTTACCCAGAGTTCATAGGATGAAGGAAACCTGCTCACACAAACAGGAAATCCAACACTTTCACACAGTCGTATCAAGGGGCAATTCAGCATCTGCACGAGATACAGGTCTTCAGAAACCAGAGGAAAAGCTTTTGGTGAAGACATTGGGAGAACATTCAGAAAGAATCTTGAGCACCCTGCCAGGAATCAAACCCAAGACATTCTCTCTGTACTACCTAGTCCAAATGAGTAGAAATACAACAAACATGCACCCCAACTATTCTTGGCTTTCCTTACTCTAAAGATTATAACTGAATTCAAGTAAAGTTGTGAAGAGTGGGTGGGAGGTCAATGTAAAACAAGAATACCAACACCAGTCGGAGACTCATAACCATGATCAAACACATTTCTTTCAACTCACTTGTTATTTGGAGAACCCAAACCCTCCAGGACCACCACTTCAATGAGGGGTTGGTCGGCTCATGCCCACGAGAAAGCATGAAGACAGTGCAATAAGGAGACGGCAACACTTTCCATTAGGTTGAAGATGTGGTTCTATGACCAACTTTGAAGCTTCTTAATTCAAATCTTTCTCACTTTAGAACACAACTCATAATCATGGCTTTCCTGCAACTGTACTGACACCTGGGGCAATGACAAAAAACAGCCAGAGAGAAAGCCACACTCTCTCTTCTATAAAGAAACGAATATGTGTAAACCACAGTGAACTCAGGAGCAGAGTAAATCCACTTTATATTCACTCTTCCATCCATTATGCAGGGCCTGAAAAACAACACGCCGCTGAAAAATGTCCAACAGCAGTCATCTCTGAATTTTGATTTATGACATCCCTGACACTGGCAGGTTGTTTATTGCTCCCCATCCCCATTCCAAAAGGCGCTGGCAGCAGCCCGTCCTTCCTCTTGTGTCTTTAATATCTTTTGATGGGTCGTCGAGAGGGGAGATACGGCAGGGAAAGGAATTCGGCCCAAGGAGCCCTCTGCAATATTCGAAGAGCCTAAAATATATAAGATTGAAGCAGTCCGCTTTTCACCTGGGGGAGTTATCTGCTCGAGTGTAATTGGCAAAAGCAAACAAAAATAAATAAAAAATAAAATAAAATCAATATTCAGATATCAAAGTTCTCAGGATTCATCAGCATCTTTTCCATAACCCCTGGCTCGATTGCCAGGCACCGTGTTCAGGCGTGACGGCCCTGGGGTTACAGCGATGGATTTACATGGATTTTCTTCCTTTTGTTCTTCTTCTTTTTGTTCTTTTTTCTCTTCTTGATGCATTTCATTTATTCGTTACATAAAATCCCCAAAGGCATCAGTGAACAACTTTTAGTATTCATTTGAAATAAATAAATTGATTAAAATTAAAAGCACAGTTTACTGCACTGTCTGTGAATGTAAATTATAATTATAATCACAAGTGTCTGAAGTGTCAAAACCTCACAAAGACGGCCTGCAATTTAAGCAAAAATAAATAAATGAATAATAATAACAACAACAATAATATAATTTAAAAGGACTTTTTAGAATAACTGCAAATGCGTCCGTTTCTTTGGAAATACAGTCTCAGAAAGATCTACCCTTGAGTGTATCTTAGTCATTCTGAAGACAAGGAGAAACGCTAGAGAATGTAGAGAGAAAACTTAGTCATTCTGAAGAAGGTAGAGAGAGAACTTAGTCATTCAAACGACAAGGAGAAAGGCTTGAGAACGTAAAAAGAGAACTTAGTCATTTTGAAGACAAGGAGAAAGGCTGGAGAACGTAAAAAGAGAACTTAGTCATTCTGAAGACAAGGAGAAAGACTGGAGAATGTAAAAAGAGAACTTAGTCATTTTGAAGACAAGGAGAAAGGCTGGAGAAGGTAGAGAGAGAACTTAGTTATTTTGAAGACAAGGAGAAAGACTGGAGAAGGTAGAGAGAGAACCTAGTCATTCTGATGACAAGGAGAAAAGCTAGAGAACGTAAAGAGAGAACTTAGTCATTCTGAAGACAAGGAGAAAGGCTTGAGAACATAAAAAGAGAACTTAGTCGTTTTGAAGACAATGAGAAAGGCTGGAGAAGGTAGAGAGAGAACTTAGTTATTTTGAAGACAAGGAGAAAGACTGGAGAAGGTAGAGAGAG
>JBBIGC010000020.1:18523832-18539559 GCA_037576955.1 Lepidarchus adonis
AACTATATAGGGTACATTACTATCTGGGAGAGTTAGTGCTACAACATGAACTATAAGTGGTACATTACTATCTGGGAAAATTCTTTAGGCAATATTCAGGTAGAAATAGTCAGTGAGGCTCACATTTCAAGGTGGGCACAGAAAAATTGACAGTGCATTGCAGTAGTCCAGGCAGGAGAGTACTAGTGCCTGAAGTAAGAGTTGATTGGCATATTCTGTAAGGTATGCTGTGATGTGGTCCTAGAAGGTCAGCTGCTCATTAATAACACAACAAGAACATGGACACCCAAGGCTATGGACAAATAAAAGATGTGCTAAAGGTCACATCAGTCATACTGGTTTCAGGTATCAGCTTCTAGTCATTTCTTAACAGCAAGTTTGAGAGAGAGTGAGAGTCTTTCTATACCAGCTTCCCTGTAGTAGAGTTAGGAAAAAGTTAAAAACAGCTATTTTAATGTAATTTAAAGACAAGGTGAGCATCTGCAGGCAGTAATGCCAAGGGCAAGTCTAAGGTCCTTGAGCATAAAGAGGCAGTCAAGCATTAATTGCGTGTCACATATGATTCTTGTACAGTTAGAGAAAGACTTCTTAATTGAAATACATGGTTGGTTAAGTTATGGTATCAGGATGACTTTCAGGCAGAACACTCACTGCAATGCATGTAGATTGCCTTTGTCAATCCTTCAGCTTGTTCCTTACAATTAAACTCTCAGGAGATCACACTTTGGAAGACGGTACCTGAGTATTTTATTTAGATCAAGCATGATACTGCTGAAAACGGGTTTAGGCTTTTAACAGCTACTTGAACTATCACTTTTTCCTGTCAGATTAAGCAAAATAACACTTATGGTTTACATCAAAAAGAGAGTATGAAGTATCTCTTTAAAATTGAAAGGTAAATGGCCTAAAACTGGAATCTGAATGTATATTAAGTATCAAAGGCCATGTTTTATCTACAAATGAATACAATTCCTAAACTAGTTTTCTGTTTTTCAGCAATTATAGGATTAGGATTAGATTTAGGATTATGAAGAGGGTTAGGGTCAGTTTTAGGTAAGTTTTTTTTGATTGAGATTACTTTTTGGGTTTGATTGCATTCATTTCAGGGTTGTAGAAAAGTTAAATTTTTCACCTGTTGCTACATTTTTATGTGAAAATCCCCTACAGGGAACTTCTGCACATATTACTGCACTTTAAACAAAAAACACATTTTATTGACGCAATTTCTATTTTATGTCTTATTTTTTGTATTAGTGTATTAAAATTAGTTATTAATCAGACAATTCACCAACATTTGCAGAGAAAATGCTAAATTGTATTTTTTGTTGGTTTGTTTTTAGAAAACCAACAAAATTTTCATTTGATTGTAGTTTTGACATTTCCAGATACATAAATCCATCCTAATGATAGATTTGTCCTTTTGCAAATCCTCAGGTTCTTTTGAAGTCAATTCAAAAGATTTTATTATAGAAATTATGAAAAATAAAATAAGAAAACAAGAATAAAGAATACAGCTGCTTCTCTCTCCAACTCCGCCCTGAACTCAAACTAAAGTGTGGTGTGTGTGTGTGGTGCCAAGGAGCACACATTATCTTCATGTTTTGGAGACTGAAACCCTCTGACGGTCAGGTGCACAGAGGCAGAATATCAGTAGAACTTAGAAATTAAAATCCAAGTCTATACTGATCATATATTAGGAAATATATATTAAAGAAATATACTAAAATTGATTTATCTTATTATTATTAGTTTTATGATGACGATTATTGTCTTTTTCATTTTATTCACTTTTATTTGTCACTAAATGTAAGCCCAGAAATCAGATTGAAAGACACATTTCTTGTAGCACTACATTAAAGTTGCATTAGGGTTTTTGACTAAAATTCAATGTTGAAACTTCCTGAAAACTGAAGAATTGCGATCAGCCACACTGTATGTATGGTGACAGTGTATAAGTTAGACAACAATACGTCTGCCTGTGGCACTTCAGATGGGATTATAAACATGATATATGGTTTTCTAAAAAAAAAAAAAAAAAACTTAGAATGATGGGTAAAACAAATAACTCTCCCAAGATCTTCGTAATATTATCCTTGAAAAGCATACGTATGGGAATGGTTAAAGGCGCATTTCCAGAATTCCAGTGTTCAATACTGGAATTATAAAGTTTTGTACTGAATTCAAACCAACCTGATGCTTTTGTAAAAGTTGTAGACACCAAGAACCAGTTGGACTGGGTTTAAAAATGCCGTTGGACTTGGAAAACACACCCCAACAACCAATGATGAAGATCCCCACAGAGGAAAGAGCAAGGGGAGGCCAGACCTTCAGGAAAGAAGACATGGGTTGCACAAAAGAAGCCACATGCACAAAGTCTTCCAATGAAAAAAAGAGAATCAGACCTAATTATGCCCTGTTGTTGTTTTGAAGGCCTGCAAGCACGCATGATTTATTCATAGCCTTAGCAAGGCCCTTGTACTACTTTTCTTTTGCTTTTTTTGTTGTTGTTTCATATCCCCCACAGTTAAATCTCATTTCAAACGGGACCTGGCGAAGCTAAGTCACTGCGTCCCGAATCTCAATGAAGGCAATGCCAAGTAAGAGTGAAGGCTCGGCATGGTAAGCGGAATCAGAGGATTTTTCTAAATGTTACCTGACAATCACCGCACTCTGCTCGGTCCAGAGCTGCTGGGAGAAAAACAAGGAGATCAGATGTTTTGGGTTGCTCTGAACCTCTACCCTTCACTTTGACACCCTAATTACTTAGAGGGTTTAGCTGGTATGTGTCTAACTAAGGCATGAGATGGGGGTTAACAAGTAAGTCCCTACAGTTGAATCAATCAGGCCAACTAGCTACTCGGAACCTCAAATAGAAATTTGCAACTGAAATTTTCCAAATTTGTTGTCTTCAACTGTTTTCACTATCCAAGAAACTTTGGGAATGAAAACTAAAATTCTCCTGAGAGTTTACTGATGTTTCCCATTGCTGCCCATGGCTGAATGTATTCAAAAAGGTGATTGGTAAAAGATGGCAGATGGTGAATAGGTCAGCATGCGTCGTGAGTCGATTTTGACATTAGTTGAACCCCCCCTTACATATGTGTCTATGTGTGTAATTTCCTGGGGCCATTCCTCTGTCAGTCCACCAGACAGAGAGACTCACCCACCTGAGGTTTAGCTTTTAATGACCATTTTATTATATATACTTTCACACCATTAAAAAAAACGAGGTTTGGGGCAGCGTCATAACCATGAACCATCCAATGAAAGTCAAGTGCATCGTAAGTCGAGGACCCCCTGTATTCTACACTAAAATGCAGATTCCATTTTATATAAACCCATATAGACATAGTCCTTTTGAACAGTGCAGAAGATCTGGAGAAGATGATCACAAAGGAATCCACTTACTGTTGCATTTCATCCTCAGTTAAAGCTTAAATGCATTTTGTTCAGGATTGACATAACCTGTGGTTATTAATACAGCACAGGATTTTAGAAGGTAGAAGGTGTCTTCGTGAGTAAATGTGGTAAAAGGGTTGATATGGTGAATTTGAAAGAATTGCTCAGAAAATGTAATTCATTTCAATTACACACAAGATTTAAAAGACAGAAAACTATCCTGAGTATTGTCAGCAACATGTAAAAAATGTTTACTGATTGAAGATTTTCCTAGAGTTCAGAACCATATAGGAATCTTCCTTTTGAACAGTGCAGAAGATCTTGAGAAGATGAATTCACCCGACCAGCAAGCTGTTGTCAGGTATTACTAGAGAAATTAATCCCAAATTAAATTGAAATTCCCAGTTGCACAGTGTTTTAGAAGGTAAAAGGTGTTGCTGAGTCTTTTCTGAGTCCAGTAGTTGGTAAAATGATTGACATGGTGATAAATATACATCAGCCCATCTCCCCCGTATACACCTTTTAAGGAACGGTGAGAAAATAAACCTGCAGGTCATCAAGCGGTCAGTTATTCATGTCAGTGTCAATCATACTCAAAAATACAGATGGCATAGAACAACTATGATGAACCTACAATGCACTATAATCTTCACATGTGAACTGCCCTAATGTCCAACTGTTCAATGTTTCAGTACTTTTTACACAACAACAAGGAGCTTCAGAATCAGAATCAGAAAACTGAAAATTATTTTCGGAAATATTACTGAAATTATGTAAAGGCAAAATTCACAACAGCTTGTTTGATCCATAAAACAGCCAAAACATTTCCTGGTTCAATACGAATTAGTATTTAATCAGTCCTCCTTATGATGTTTATCAGAATCAGAATCAGTTTTATTGGCCGAGTATGTTTGCACACACAAGGAATTTGTTTCCACTGGTGTCTCCTTAGAACTCAATGAATAAGACATAAATTATAAACAATAGACAACAACAATAGACAATATATACAATGATCCATGAATTGATCAATACGTAATGAGACCAAGATAACACTAAACAATTGGTCAACAGTACCTCACCATTTCAAGGCTTCAAACAGGATGTTCTCAGATGGAAGTGGCCACTGAGCTTTTATTCTAATGTTAACTTGTGCTATTGCTAGCAGAAACACACTTGAGATAACTGTACAGTACAGCAGGAGAATAAGTGTTTGACGTGTCAGCATTTTTATCAGTAAGGGTTTTTCTAAGTGGCTATTGACACAAAATTTGCACCACATGTCAATATCAGTTCAAGTATACAATTTATGCAAAAACATCTAAACATTTAAGTCCATAAATTGAGTTATGTGTAATAAATGAAATAGACACAGGGAAAAGTATTGAACACTGGAATTCTGGAAATGTACCTATAACCATTCCCATTCTAATGTTTTTCAACAATAATATTATGAAGATCTTGGGAGAGTTCTTTGCTTTTACCCATTATGAAGTTTTTCCTGTGCCTCCTGGGTAATTAGAAGCCATCAATTAGGACTAAAGCAGCTGATATCAATTAGTACTGATAGGGGGCAGGGTTTCTTTCTCAATACTGACAATACTCTCCTGCCTTTCTATGCCATTTTGCACCCTGTTATCTTCATGTGTTCAATACTTTTTTTCCTGTGTCTTTTACTTTATTACACATAACTCAGCTTATGGGCTTAAATGTTTATATGTCTTTGCATGAATTAAATACTTGAGTTGATATTAACATTTGGTGTTAATTTTGTCAAAAGCCACTTAGAAATACCCTTACTGATAAAAATGCTGATGCATCAAATAGTTATTCTCCCTGCTGCATCTATAAAGCAAAGAAGGATATAGAACCCTTCCTTTTGAAATCAGAAGATCTGGAGACGATGGTAGCAGAGGAATCCTCCAGACCAGTGATCTATTGTCAGCAATTATTGGAGTGATTAATCCCCAATTAAAGCAACACAGCTAATGTCTGATTATAAAAAGAAAGAACTGGGACAGAATAAAGTAGAAACGCAGGGGAGGAGCAACAAAATTGATTGTAAGTTCAATTCAAGTTCACATATGCCTTGAGACTAGGAATATTTTCTATTCGAGTCTTGGAAATGCTCTTCCATTCCTAGTGTCTAACAGCCGATTAGCATTTCTTTGTCCTTTACGCCACATTTGAAGTGGACCTGTATACCCCCAGATGAGCAACCGAGTAGGGGAGAGGGAGATGGGAGTCAGCTCTGATCAGATAAGAAAGATAAATCTCTGAGTGATTAGAAACAGTGCTGGCGGCCATGCCAAGCGAAAAAGGTCAAATGCATGCAGGCGTCACGCAGGACACCTAAGAGACATTTCGAGCTCAGAGATAGTCACAGCTTTGAAGAGAAAAAAACAGAAAAGAAGTGCCCTGGGTATGCATGAGGCATCTCTGAGAAACCATCTGTCCTCCTTCTCAGCTTAAAGACACTCTTTGAGCCCAACACCTGACACCCTGACTGCTCATAAGAACAACGACTTTCCCTCTATGAGGCTTTTGATCCACATACAACTACCTCCACTCTACGTATCTACAAAGGGATTTGTGGGGCTCTTTGGTTTCTTAAACCACATTTTAATCATTAAAAGGTTCTGTATGGCACTAAAAGTAGTTTTCTTGCATATTTTTATATTAACTGACACTATGTGGTACCAAAAAGATTTCTGTTATGAAGAACCACTGCCAATGGCAAAAAACCCTTACAAACCCATTTTAGGCTTCATGATGTTGCTCAAAAGTACTTTTGATTTCTTAGTTTTTAGAACTATCTACCATCTAGAGGTGCTTTATGGCTTCTGTTGTAGTTCTTCTATGGCACTGCTGCAATGAACAGTTGCATGGCTTGGAAAAGACCTATATTGCTCATAGTTTGCGCAGCTTTAAAATAGGGTAAAAATTGGCTCTTTATGATTCTTCAGCATCACTTCCAGAGATCATCAATGGCACTGTTATTCTGAAGCATGAGAAAGAGCAACAAAAAAAACTGAGCCAAAAGTTTTGAACCCTAAGGCCTTGTACATGTGGGTCTACTATTCATGGTATCAGGTGATTGTGGATTGATCGGCTACAGTGTTTCTGCAGTTTGGAGCGAATTTGACCATTTTTGTGAGTGTTTTTGAGGGCCAGCGTTTGTTCGGCTGCATGTTTGGATGGTGTAAAAAAAAAGTCACAAGTTACATTTCCTTGGCATCAATTTCTGCTGAAATCCCGATGAGTGCAAAGAAAATGCCAACATTGCATTGCGTTGTTAATCTATCATTCTGAAGAACCCAATATACAGTGGGAGAAAAAAGTATTTGGCAGTCATCAGTTCTGCAAGTTTTTCCAGATATAAGAGAGTCTGTAATGTTCACTTCAACTGTGAGAGACAGAATGTAACAAAAAAAAATCCATGAAATCACATTGTATGATTTTTAAAGAAATTATTTGTATAATGGTGCAGAAAATAAGTATTTAGCTTCTACAAACAAGCAAGAATTCTGATCTTACAGACCTGTAACTACTTCTTTAAGAAGCTCTTCTATCCTCCACTCGTTACCTGTATTAATGGCACCTGCTTGAACTCGTTATCTGTATAAAAGACACTTGTCTACACCTTCAAATTTGCCAGAGACCATCTGGATGACCCAGAGAAGAATTGGGAGAATGTTGTGTGGTCAGATGAGACCAAAATGGTCTCTTTGGTATAAACCTTGTGTACCTTTGAAGAAAGTACACTCTCAATGGTCTCTGGGAAGAAAGTACACTCTCAATGGTCTCTGGGAAGAAAGTACACTCTCGAAGGTCTCTGGGAAGAAAGTACACTCTCGATGGTCTTTCGGAAGAACACTTATTAGTGTCTTTGCCTGTTCCTTGTTCTTTGTCTTGCCCATGCCCAAGAGTTCATTGTCACATCTTGGGTTTTTATGCCCTTGTGTTTCAGTCAGTTCTGGTCAGATCTCTGTTCTCATTCCAAGTTCTATTATGTTCTGTTATTTGCTGTTATGTTCTGTTATATTCTTGGTTACTCCTTGCTGTAAGACCCTGTTGTAGTGATACCTGAGTATTCCTGTGTTTGTTTGTCTTTCTTCATGAAATTACTAGTAGACTACATGTCCTTGCACTTCCTTTCACTAATCCAAACAATTACAGTCTGTCAGGTAAAGTAGATTATTTTTCAAAGACAGAAAGTAAGTAAAGCATTTATATTGAAAAAGGGTAACACTGAGGTATTACCACTTAAATTATGTTAGTGCTTATTGGACCACCAATTTTGGAAACAAAACTTTAATGTTGGGTTTCTTGTCCTGAACAACGTGTAGCATATGCTGTGGCCCAGTGGATGGAAACTTCTAGAGCCATTTATTGAGACTGAAACTGAATATGGATTCTTCAGCTTCACCTTAAGTCTTAAGAGTGTAGGAGTGAGAAAGAGCAGAAAAGAGTGAGGTGAAAGTTTTGATTTGGAACCAAAGCACTGAAAATACTCTTCACCGTCATTCCTTCTCCTCTCAAGCCACACAGACTTTAAGAGGAGGGCAGATTTAGACAGCTGCACAGAACAGGAACATAGAGGCCAGTGGACACAATCCGTCACATTCTCTATTTTAAATCGTGTATCCATTTTCCCAGATAGGAGCTGCTTGTTGTTAAGCCCAGCCAGACGACTTTACCCAATCCCCTCTTTGAAGAAAAGGAAATCCGAAGTAGCCTGGCTGCCCAGCGTATCGGCGGTCGTCAGACGTACTTTACACGGGGGGAAGGAGGAGGCAGAATAGAAGATTAGAACCGAAGAGAAGAAAGAAGACTTTAGCCATCTTCCGGCAAGAAGTCTTCTAAGGGGGTTTGGGATAACTCGGTTTACCTAAGGAGATGGACAGCCCAGCTGAGCTCCGGCGCTGCCTCGGATATAGTTCACCTTGCTTCCTCAAGTACGGTCAGGCAGGGTCCCGTGACCAATCCCATTAACTGACTTTATTCTCTTAGCTCTTTCTTCTGTAGAAGCTCAGAACCAAATGAGAGCTGTTATGCTTGCCACAGGGTTTAGACCAGAGGATTTTTGGTGATTGTGCACACTTACATATAGACCCATATATCATACACACCTGTTCTTTGGCATGCAATAGAAGGTTGAGCAATAAGGTTGCGCAGGACTTGGCATACTTTGCCAAGTCCTGTAGCTAATAGAATGTCATATATAATTTCAGAAACGGCATTAGCAAGTCTTTGAGATTACTTCATGAATGGACAATAGGGGTGTGACAAAACATTGATATGGCGATATATCATTGTCCTTGCTCACACGATACAATAATCGATACGCCAATGGCAATATCGATAGTTAAATGAATACATTCATCACCAATTTGACTCAGCATCACCACTTCTTCTCTCCTCTGGGTGGTGGTGCTCGAGTGAGTGCAGGAGACTTGGGATAGAGCTGAAGAGGAACTTCCCAACAGTTGGATAGCAGAGAAAACTTGTCTGAGAGACACCTCAGCCACATTTAAATCTAAAGATTGACTTTGGCTTTTAGAATTTTGATGGAACAGAGTGTGGATTATTTTATTGAGAGCTTCTTTGAAAATGGGGGAAGACCCAGTAATTCAAGTGTGCAGAGTTGCACGTCCCTGCCAATATCTAGCATTTGCTAAACTGTCCTTAAAAATTATTTAGATCAGACAGAAGCATAGCTCTCCAACATTCATCTGGTATACACAGGGTTAAAACTAGGTGGCTGTAGGAAGGTGAGGGGAGCAGTGTATTGTGGACTATGAAGTGCCTGGTGTGGGAAAATAGGTGGAATGAGTTGCTTTATGGAAGTTGTAGTTTGGTTGGTAGCATGATGCTAGCACAATCTGCTAAAAAAAGTGACAAAAGGGAACAGAAGTGAAGCATTGAAGCTGACGTAGCAGTTTCCCAGCGCTTTGGACTGCGTTTGCAAAGCAAATGCAGGAAAGGTAACAATAGCATTGCTTTTATGTAAATTAATAATGCATCCCATGTTTCTGTGATGTATGTCATTGTCGCAATCGAAATCACTGTACAGCGATATTATCGTTATCGTGGGTCACTTGTATCATGAGATACACTGCAAGTCTCACCCCTAATAGACATGGTTTGATGCTAGTGTGCGTTAATTTTAGAGTCCAGTTTGCATGAAGTCATTGTGAAGGAAAAATGAAAGCTTCTGTCTCACAATACATGTTCAAAGCTTTGTGGTTAACTCTATGTCTAATGGTGGTTATCAATTTCTGTTGTTAACCCAGGTTTAAATACTAGATAACTCATATGTGTTCCCATGTCATGTCAGGTTTGTTTTGTTCTGCCATGTGTCTATGTCTTCATATCTTGTGTTTAGATTTGCCTGCCCCTTGTTAGTGTCTGCACCTGTTCCTTGTCCCTTATTCTACCCAAGAGTTCAGTGGGTATTTAAGCCTTTATGTTTTATTTGGATCTATGTCCTGCTTTGTTGTTCTGTTATTTGCTGTTATGTTCTGTTAAATTCTCCTTTAGTCCTTGCTTTTAGACCCGGTTGCTGTAATATTCCAGTACTCCCGTGTTTTCTCCTCATTTTCCTTCAATAAATTACTAGTAGACTACATGCCCTTGCGCAACCCAAACCCTTACAATCTGTCAGGTGAGACAAAAGTAGAAGTCAAGTGGTTTATTTTTCAAAGATAGAAAAGGGACACCATTTCTGTACTATAATGATAAAAGGTAATACTGATACCACTTGAACTGTGCTAGTGCCTATTGGAGTATTAACTGCCTTATATCCTTGATATCGTCTCCAGTATAAAAAAAGCATTTTCAGACATGATTGATGTTATCACACAGTGACCTGAAAGGGGGTTCTGTAACATCAGAAGGCCATCCTCTTATTGCTGAAGTACCAAAGCAACCTGTCGTTGAGCCGGTTAGTCGTACAGCATCAGCCGTCATGAAAATGGATCCATTTCCATGAAACAGGAAATCCATTCTTAGGTCCAACTAAGCTTAAAGTTAGCAGTGTTGTGGAGGACGCAGCTGCTGTAGGCTGCAGGACTGTTCAAGTGAATTCCATGGAAGGCGAGTAGGTGGCTGTTTCTTATCATAGCGAGCTTAATTATGCCTGAGGCATAGTGGTAATGCATCGGTAGCCTAGAACTGTCATCTCTCCACAAAACACATCCTCTCAGAGCACTAGCATCTAGGTCTGTATTTCTGTCTTTGTGGAGTATTTACATTGCCTACCTAACTTTAAACGCATCAAGCAAAGAGAACTCTTTTCATAAATAAATGCTACATCTTATATCTGGAATATGTTATAAGAATACATCATAGCTGGGTAGCAATGACTTACATTTAGTTAAGTGGCTTTAAAAAAAATACTCCTAACAGTATTTTTACTGCACCATACTTTTTACTTTTACTTGAGTAAATTTGCAAGAAAGAAACTGTACTTTTACTCTGCTGGGGCAGCTAATGAACAGTCAGTTCTTGAAGTCAATGTGCTAGAAGCAGGAGCATAAGGATCTGAGGGCCTTGTGATAGCTAGAACATCTCCAGAACAGCAGGTCTTGTGGAGGGTTACAGGTCTGCAGTAGTTAGTACCTTCCAACAGTGATCCAAGGAAGGAGTGCAGGGAGTGAAGGGTAGCTCATCTGGTCCGAATCCCAAAGAAAAGCTCCTGTTCTACAAAATGTTAATGTTGGCTGTGATAGAAAGTGGTCAGAATTCACAGTGCATCACAATCAGAGCTGTTTCAGCAGAATCAGGAGAATCTACTCAATAATTCAAGTCCCTGATGCTCGTCTACAGGATCCTGCTACGGCCTACACACCCACCAGATCCCCCAGATCAGTGAGGGAACAGCGCTCTAATAAAAATAAAAAATCTCTTCCGGAAAAATTACGTTTTTGTTGACATTAACACATCCTCTACAGGACATAAATGAAAATATAATTTTTCTGCACCTTTTAGTAGACAATTTCTATTCATTTGCATCTACATATAAGTAAACATATAAATATTAAATAGAAAATGTTCCTTGATTTTTGCACAGCTTTTGTTTTTTATGTTAAACTCAGCAAAGTAACAGTACTTGTGCGTTGGAATATGCGGTTCTCTGTAGTTTATACTTATTTTCAGGCAAATCAACATACCATTACATTTCTGGAGTCTTTTGCAAAGCCTTATTAAATCTCCTTTTCTATAAACCAAATTTGGATAATATACTCCAGAAATATTGAAGTCTTGGCCTCAATATCTGGATAGAATAGAAGTTTAACTGTGTGGGCTTGGTGGAGTAGGCACAGTTAAGTGTGCGCATCAACAGAGTCAATTCATTAGACTTCCTGGAGTGCTTTCTTAAGTCATTACCTCCATTACACTAATTGGAACATGAAATATGTATGTTCATATCAAAACAGCGTGCCGTGTGAGCGCATGAAATATTTACTCCGTCAACATTCATTTCCATTGGCTGGCGAGGAGATGAAACGGGGGTGACCTAATTGTGACAGTCATAAAGAGGCATAATTATGCTCCTCCTTGCCCGAGGACTGTAGATATTGCATTAGAATGTACACACGTGTGCGTCACCGTCTTTGTTTCACCGTTTTCTCATTAAAGAACAGCTTAATTCATCTTGGACGTGAACGAGTCAGTGGCTGAGCTCGCTGCACTGCTTTGGTTCCCCGTACCGGCCCCACACGCATTTATTCAATTTGATTTAACATGTTTGAAATTGTAATGGCCGTCGTTTATCAGAGCGCCGCATTCCCCCGGCTAAACTGCACTTGCTAGAAGTGGAAGTGGACTCATAAGCGCAGCGTAATAATACGTGGGACCTATTATTCACCGTCGCCAATGGCGAGCTTGTCAAGATTTACGCCTTAGCAGCCAATAACAGCGGCCTTCGGAAATGTCTCGCTGCCGCACATTATGTAGTCCTTCGTATGGAAGAAAAATAGCACCGCAAATTATCTCTCTGTTGCAGTCTAGACCCCTATTAAGCAACTCCAGAGAGGGGATTTAAAATAAAATTGAGATTATTGCAGATGACGGCCTACCAACCCCGATACTGCTTTCAACCATATTCTGCTCTGTTGTTTCAGGCTTTATTTTTTGTGAGAAAAGAAGACGGGGCTGTTTTGTTTGACTATATCGAGACAAAGGCAAGCGGGAATGTTCCTGTCTTACACACTGAGTTGCTGGAGGCACTAGTCATACTGGCTAGTTCTTTCCAAGGTCATTTATTGTCTCTTCCAATGTTCCAGCTACTTCAAATCCACCCTAAATGCGTACTGACTAAAAGAGTCAAGACATGCTCTCTAGGCCTTTTTAACACGTTCGCTTACGCATTCACACACACAGCAACACCCAGACGCACCACTCAACCCCCATTGAAGTTTAATCACAGAGTCGATGGCAACCGCATTGATTAGCGAGGATGCCCATCAAGACTAGTGAAGAGAGAGGATCATACCGTGTGGTAATTGGCTCTGAACATCAGGGAGTGATAAATATTCATGTGTATATACTCATGTCACCTCTCTCTCCCTTTCTCTGTCTCTCTCTCAGACTCAAGTGGCTGCTTTCTCCAAGGCTCTTTGCTCCTGTCACACCCAGGGCCAGTGCGCCTCTTCATATGAATTAGCCCAGCGCAGACCTCACCTCGGGGGGGCACTTGGATAGGGCCTGATTTGACAGCCCACTCTGTCCCCTTACAAGGGTGGATGTAGACAGGTTGCCTAGAGTGGCAACAAAGGGATGCGGAATTTAAGATAAACATGGTTTACATTTTGATTTTGGGTCCTCTCACAACAATTCTCTAGACAATGTGGATAAAAACCTGACCCAGTTTGTGGCATTTTGGTGTGCCCCAAGGGTCTGTTCTAAGTCCGCTTTACTTTACACTAATTTTGTGATATTTTCTTATTATATCATTCTGTAAATGCTTTAGTCGCAAAACTATTCTAATGCACATTCTCCCACACAATACCACCCATTCATTCAACATAAAAAATTAGCAGTTTGATTTTATTTGACTTTTGTTTCACATATTTGAAATGTTTTATACCAACAAAATTATCATCTCTGTGCACTACTGTGTAATGTCTGTTTTGTTCATATAATGCATTTCATTTATTTAGAGATGATTTACATGTTGCATTAGTCTTCTAGCTAGGTGAATGTTCAAGTAGTTATTTACCTCCATCTCTATAACAATTTTTCAACATGCGAGTGCTCTAATGTTTCATTTTGCTTTCAGAAAACAAAAGCTTTTCTTCCAATTTCCAATCAAAACATACTTCCTGACAATGACAACATGTGTTTTATACTATTCCATATGTTATACAATGATTATGATTACACAGGATGTTCGTTCCATTTCCACTAGGAAGAATGCTAGACATAATTAGCGTTACTGCAAAAAAAAGGCTACACTACAATGTCTAATAGTCAAACATTCCCACCTTCTAAATTTCTGACTCTTCTAAAAACATTTTGTGCTTTTTTTCTCTCACATCTCCAACAAAACTGGCAAGAAACAGTATACGTAGAATATACTAGCCATAAGTGTCAGGGTGTTGCCTTTTGCATTCTTGAACTATTTTTTTTTTTTACAAAAATTCACGTTGGAATTAGCTAAGTGGCCTGTTCAGGACACAATAGTTCTCTTTTAGACTCATGCTGCCTGGGAAAGATGATACTTTCCAACTGGAAATTTGAAATTACGCAAGTTAAACATGGCGGAGCAGGAGTTCATCCTTTCTACACTTTCTAATTAATCTGCTACTGTAGGAAAAGGAACGTTAATGCCACAACATTAATAGACTACAAACTGGAAAAATTTCATAATTCTTTCGCTGCGCTCCGCCATCTTGAAAGGTCAAAGTTTATTTCATCTCGTGTATCAAAATTATCTCCCAGTTCTCTAGTGGAAATTACAATGTGAGGGCATTTACCATAATTTCCATAGCACATGAAGACAGCATAACAGGTTTTGCCTAAAGTAATTAATATGTGAGGCATCATTTCATGCAACATGTCGCTGTTTTTCCCAACATCATGGCCCGAACAGTTAGCTGTGATTGGTCTTTTCATGTGTCAGGTGTTCCTTGTTAAATTGCAGCAAACTCCGAGTGTGAGAAAGGAGGGAATCCGTGGTCTTTCAGAACATGGTTGCTGAATACACAACATCATATTGCAGACTGGTATTGCATATCGGCACACATATGTATTGAAAGGAATCTATTTTGAAAGAAAAGGAAATTGAAAGGGTGGAGAAGGGGGTTGATCTCCATCTGAACAGAAAGAACAAGAAAAAAAAATCTTAAAATAAACAAATCGCTGAGTGCCTTACCTGCCTGGAGGCTCGCACTGAGATAACTGATTATTCCATCCCTGAGATTTTCTCATCCATAAATATATGCATTGTATTCCTGAAGAAAACAATATATTTTGTCGCTGCCAAATCAAAACCTCCTAATTACATTGTTTTTTCAATGCATAATTCAAAAACAGTTGCTCTTTGCATTGTGAGAACATTTCCCAATAGGTATGGTCAAAAATATTTCATACTTAATGCTTAAAATACTAAATCATTAATGGATACATTATTGTACACATTTTTTTGTATTATACAACATATCTTTGTGAACAACAACTTGTAGTCAGCTAATTAGCTACACCCAGTCTCCAAAAGGATGTGGACACCAAGACGTACGATTTTAGACCCAGAGGGTGCATTAAAATCATACTTTTCTCATCAGAAATGTTCTCAGTGTTCTTCTGGTGATTTGGAAATACATAGTTTCTTGTGTGTAATCCTTCATTGCTAATATTTTACCATGTTTGTGATACATTTGCACATTATTCTTTTCCCTGTGCATAAAGCAGGCGCATCTCTCATTGAGTAATGGGTGAATAAACCTTTGCTGTGGCCTTTGTAGACCTTCTGGTGGACTCCAGGTGTGTTTACCGATTTGTGTGAATAGTTAACACTCTTCATTGTATATTCTTGTATCTAGTTTCTAAGACTCCTCTGGATCTTGTATGTCAAGCTCTTTGTACTGGATGCTGCTTCCTGACCTTTCTTTAAACTTCAGGCTCAAGTTGCATAATATGTTAATCTTAATTCCCTCATCCTGAACGAAAATCCATTTTTCATAAGACCATCCTTTTTCCTTCTTTTTGAGTGATATTTATAGTATTTTTGTGTTTGTTGATGAAAAAGTAATGTTTCAATGAATTGTTCTTTTACTTAAGGAAGTAAAAAAAAAAAAATAATAATAATAATAATAATTATATA
>JBBIGC010000020.1:18539659-18555390 GCA_037576955.1 Lepidarchus adonis
GAAGAAGAAGAAGAAGAAGAAGAAGAAGAAGAAGAAGAAGAAGAAGAAGAAGAAGAAGAAGAAGAAGAAGAGGAAGAGGAGGAAGCACATAATCAGAATAAGAAGAAGAAGAAGAAGAAGAAGAAGAAGAAGAAGAAGAAGAAGAAGAAGAAGAAGAAGGGGAGGAGGAAGAAGCACAGGATCAGAAGAAGAAGAAGAAGAAGAAGAAGAAGAAGAGGAGGAGGAAGAGGAGGACGCAGATAATCAGAATAAGAAGAAGAAGAAGAAGAAGGAGAGGAGGAAGAAGCACAGGATCAGAAGAAGAAGAAGAAGAGGAAGCACAGGATCAGAAGAAGAAGAAGAAGAGGAAGCACAGGATCAGAAGAAGAAGAAGAAGAAGAAGAAGGAGAGGAGGAAGAAGCACAGGATCAGAAGAAGAAGAAGAAGAAGAAGAAGAAGGAGAGGAAGAAGAAGCACAGGATCAGAAGAAGAAGAAGAAGAAGAAGGAGAGGAGGAAGAAGCACAGGATCAGAAGAAGAAGAAGAAGAGGAAGCACAGGATCAGAAGAAGAAGAAGAAGAAGAAGAGGAGGAGGAAGAGGAGGAAGCACAGAATCAGAAGAAGAAGAGGAGCAGGAAGCACATGATCAGAAGAAGAAGAGGAGGAGGAGGAAGCACAGGATCAGAAGAAGAAGAGGAGGAGGAGGAGGAGGAGGAGGAAGCGCAGGATCAGAAGAAGAAGAGGAGGAGGAGGAAGCACAGGATCAGAAGAAAAAGTTGAAGAAGAAGAAGAAGAAGAAGAAGAAGAAGAAGAAGAAGAAGAAGAAGAAGAAGAAGAAGAAGAAGAAGAAGAAGAAGGAAGCACAGGATCAGAAGAAGAAAAAGGAAAAAAGGAGGAGGAGGAGGAGGAGGAAGCACAGGATCAGAAGAAGAAAAAGAAGATGAGGAGGAAGCACAGGATCAGAAGAAGAAGAAGAAGAAGAAGAGAAGAAAGCACAGATTAAGAAGATGAACAATATTGACTGTTGAGAAAAAGGAGGAAAAAGAAAACTGTACTTTGTGGAGCACGTTGGGCAGAGGCATCTGCAGAGATCAGACTTTGATTGGACGTAGTGTCATTGTGCTTGAGCACTGTAGACACAGCAGACGGTTCATAGTGCAGCACATTCATCAGTTCTGCTAAAGACTGAACAGGTCTGTGGAATAAAACCCTGAGCTCACGTTCAGCATGGAGGCGCCGTGGACCAGGCCTGTGTGTGTGTGTGTGTGTGTGTGGTGGCGTGTGAAGGGTTTGGCAATGCGTGTGGGAGGCCTAACTGCCTGTGGAGGGGAGGTGTACCGCAGGCCACGGCGTGCAGCCGTCTGATAAAAAGCCAGACAGTAAATCAGAGAGCTGGCGGAACGGCCGGAGCATGCGGTGGCAGCGCAGTCACTCCAGCTGTACAGCTCCCACTCAGCCAGCTGCCACTGAGGCTAACGGCCACCGCACACGCGCTCCCGCTCACACTCCCACACCCGCCAGCCCAACCGCCTCTGATGTCGCCATAATAGGTACAGTTAGCTAGAACCCAGCCAGGTACCTCAAACCCTTACACCGTTCAGCGACAACATTAACACCACTGTGAACCGGAACTATCTCAGTATGGCACGTCCCGAGTGAACAGTCAGTTCTTAAAGTTGATGTCCTGGAGGGCCAACTGGAGAATCACTGACAGGGTCATTGGCACCCAAGGCTCAGTGATACACATGGGGAGTGAAGGTTAGACCGCTTGGTCCGATCTCAAAAAGGAAATGTTAGAAAGGACACCACAACGAGGGGAACCTGCTCTGTGTTAGGCAGGTGGTCTTAATGTTATGGCTGATTGATGTGTATGTAAAGCTCAGCGTGCTAGGAATTTAACGGTAACTTCAGAACTTTCGTAAGCAAATTAACCACGTCGAACGAGAACCTAAACGCTGCAAAACATCTGCTTAACGTCAGGACGTTCTCTCGCTTACTGGAAGAGAATTAAACATTTACAAAAGAGTTGCCGAACTTTTTTTATCGTACGTAAAAAAAAAAAATGACATCGGTTTTCATGGTAAGAAAAGTTAACAGCTGTGAAGACGCCTCAGACACCAATACATACAGTTTCCTTTACAAAACGTGAGCGCTTTTCTGCAGTAAAACCTTAAAAAATTAAGATTAAAATAAATGCGATAAAAAATAACTATTAACGTAATAACGTTACGTTAAAAAATGTATAATTCTCTTTATTTTAAGTAGGAGGCAGGGTGGCCTCGTCTCACAGCAAGGAGGTCCCAGGTTCGGTCCCAGAGTAGGCCACGGGTCCCTTTCTGCGTAGAGTCTGCAAGCTTCCTCCGGGTTCTCTGGTTTCCTCCCACAGTCCAAAGGCTTGTGGTTCCACCTTTTGCAGTGAATAATATAGGGAAGTGAATGAGCTCGACAAAGGTTTTTAATGGAAACTGTGAGTAATGTTGAGCTTCCACTAGGAAAAATGGTTAAGAACGCAAACTCATAAACGTTAATGTTCATTCTTTTCATTTTATTTGGGCTTTTTTAAACGAGATTTTAATTGTTCGTTCATTTTTACGAGAATTTACGAGAAATTTGATGAGGAAAAATCACAGCCCACGAAATGGCTTTGAAATACAATTCTCTCAGGTTCTTTTGTGCGGGTAAGTAGACAGAAGCTCTAAGTGTGTTTAGCGCTGAATCTTCACCCCTTTCTCTCTCTCTCTCTCTCTCTCTCTCTCTCTCTCTAACGATGTGCATTTCCTCTTTCCATTGTTCCAAATGTCACCGAGTGAATATTCATGTTTCTGCGCTTCCCATTGACTTGCCAAGACACCTTATCAGGATCTGACAGCAGGCAAACAGGATGGGAGGGGTACACTCCCACTTTTTAAAAAAAAAACCACTTTTCGGGTCCGTCTAGAACCTTTCAGTGGATGGTTCTTTACTGCTCCGCCCAAATGCTCTGCACTTCACTGCGATGGTTGTGGATGATCAGAATTAAGAGGTGAATTTGGACCAAAAGCTACAGAGGCATTCGCCAAAAACCACATGTCTTTTATTGAAAATGTCCCCCATGTGGTGTTAGATGTCCCACAGAGGCTGAGACACTGCTCGGGTCAGATATGGAGACAGAGGAGCTGGCTGGACGTTTGCTTACCTGGTTAGCAGCGATGGCGCAGGAGTAAATGCCAGTCAGCTCCAGGGCTGCTGTTTGATGCTCTGGCCTCTAGCCACAATAAGGTCAGGGGTGCTCAGGTGTCCAGCAGGCCTGGTCCTTCTCTGTATGGGACAAATGCTAGAGATCAAAGCCTGGACTGTGTCCAGATGCACATTAGTCGTGGGGGTTGTTTGCTTGTTTTTCTCTCGCTGTGTCTGAGATTAAGACGGCGGCCAAAAGATGCTTGTGGATAGTAAAGCGAGGGTCATTTATGCAGAATAATGAACTTTTTAAAGAGAATTCTTTATAGATTTGATATTTTTGTAGATTTTATTTAGAATAACTTCAGATTTGTATTTAAGAATAATCTTTTACATATTTTATACATCTTATTTTACATTCTTTATATAAATACGCCATGTAGGCATTTCAATACGCTGTGTACTGTGTATATGGTTAAATTAACTATAAACCTCTCTTGAATCTTGAAGTGTATTAGGTACAGCATTTTAAATAATATAAATAATATTATATACAGTATATATATAATAAAGAGATACCGGAAAGACAGTATCTCAGAAGTAAAGATGTGGAAAAGGTCACCATTAAAGTAACAAAATAAAAAAATATACAAATAAAATGTCTTAATCAACAAGACATGATTAAGAGAATTCAGAGAAATCTCGACATGCCAAAAAAAAAAAAAAAAATCTGGGGTAGAGTGGAAAATAAGTCGCAGGACATCATGAAATATAAAATACAACAAATAAGACCCTAAACATTTGAGCCACGGAAATCTTATACCAGGCAACAATGGGACAACGTTTCACTTTCAGAACTTTAGCAATTAGTCTTCTCAGTTCCCAAACATTTACATAGTGTTGAAAAGAGTTGAGGTAATAGATAGATAGATAGATAGATAGATAGATAGATAGATAGATAGATAGATAGATAGATAGATAGATAGATAGATAGATATGAGATATTAAATATGAGTTTATGAGTTTACATGACTTGCAAATCATCACCTTCTGATTTAACTTTTATATGTTTATATAAGTTTTGAACAATATTAACAGTATGAACTTACAATGAGATTTCAAGTTTAGTGAGAAACTTTCACTTCATAGCTTGATTGGTATTGATGCTTGTGAAGCAAGTATGACCATTGTGACCAGAATAGCTGATAGATACATGACCAACGTGGTTATCAATGTGGCATCCTTCTGTGCAGTTCTTTTTCTTGTGATGTGTACTGCTTTGATGGTTGGGCATGAATGATAGAAAATGCAACATTTGAGCATGAGAGAGGCTGGGAAAAGCAGAATAAAAACGGTAGCATTTCATAGCTCTTTGCACTCCTGGGCTTTAGCAAAAGCCAGATGACAAATGCAGGCTGTCTGCTGCTGGAAAAGTGCATGTCCCTTTGTGAATTGCTAATTTTTTTAACTACTGACAGAGCACACGATGAACACGCCTTGACACAGTCAGAAATATCCCACTATATTAGAGAAGAGAACGTTGATTTATGATTTTTATTATATATATATATAATTTTTTTGCAGCTGATATGATCTCACTGAAAAAAAATATTAATAATTACTTAGAACGATAACTTGAAAAGTATCTTTTATCTCTAAGGAGCTAATATTAGGGCGCACTTCAACAGAGCGTGCTGACAATATCGTGCCGTTTTCTGTCTAAATGAATGATTGATGAAAGAGAATTTTTCAGAAAACGAGTGCTCTTTAGTGACGAGCAGTCTAGCTAATATGTATTTGTTTTTGGCTAGAATTGTAACCCACTTTTGCAAATGCAGAAAAAAAATAGCACAGTAAGTTCTGACCTTGCAATGTGATTGGTTGAGAGACATTCGATGAGGACCAATATTTCACAATTATATCTTTATCATTAGGAATACAGCATCTTGTTTAGAAATAATTTGTGATATTAATCTGCCTTTCTTGAATATAAAAATAAATAGCCAATACAAATAGCCATAAAATATATAAGTACTATAAGCTACAAAAGTTATAAGCAACAAAAGCTGAGTTTCAGCTGTTCTGTATAAATGAATGGACAGAAACATTGTCTAAGTTGATGTGCAAGACTGATCAACAGTTACAAATGTATCTGCCATTGGGTTTTTCACATGAACTGCTCATTTCAGATCCTTCCACAACATTTCTTTGTGGGTTTGGACTTGCCAATACTAGAACATTAATTGTATTATTGATTCTTTATTATTAATACAGTTAAATCTTGTTATTTTGACCCTATTTGTCCGTGCTCTAAATCTGGTGAGAGGCAAGTTTGGTGAGCTATTGTAATGGAGTTAAATACATGGAAGGAAAGATGTCCTCCAGCGAGGGTTGGTGAGATAACAGGTGGCGACTGTATTTGACTGTATTTCATATTACTGTTTTTAAAATTCAATTTAATTTCTGTTAAGAGTTCCACACTCCCGTGTGACTCTATAGACATGCGAATTTAGTGTGTGACTCCAGAGCACAGCATTAACAAGCATCAGACAGAGACTTTGTAACCATAAAATAATGTTTATGGCACTTTTGGTTTTAGTCTAGTTTAATTTCCCTCACAAAATGACTGAATATGAATTGAATTTTATGAATGTCATTTTTTTTTTTAAAAAATGAAAATAATCTCATAAATCAACGCTGATCAAAAGAAAGAGAAACTGATCCAAAGAAAAGAAAGAAAGAGAAACCATTCTTGCAGAATCTCAACCTTTGCTTTATTGGTTGCAAATGTAATAAGTTCTGGAGTTCAGTAAGCCAACAGCAAAACAAGTGAATATACTGCTGATACTAAAAATAAGCAGCCAGCAGGGGCGGACGAAGCAGACAGATTGCCTTTTTATGTCCGTATGAGACAGACTGCTAAAGATTTTTTATTCATATGTGTGTGTGCTGGGGGTCATGTAGATGAGGCATTGTAGGCAGAATGTAGCTGCAAGTTTAACAAACTTTATTAAAGGAAACAAAAGGCTGAAACCAAAAGACTTAAGGAATATATAAGCACTTATGCAAAAAAAATCACTAAAAGGGCAAGCACCGAAACGGAACGCTGAAACAAAGAAGCTAGAGAAGACTAGAAACAACTGAAACAGAAAGAATAACACACTGCACACAGGTGACAGTAATAACAAGAAGGCAGGACACTAAACTCAACAACAGCGAAAGTATTTGAAGTACATGGCAAAGAAGATAAAGAGGGAAAACAGGCAAGGACAACATACGAGTAGATGTTACATTGGTTTAGCTTTCAGACACTATTAGGACATAATCCTGACTTCTGTAGGACGATCAAAGAGAATTGGAAATGCTACAATATTAGGACCAAATACATTTTTTTTATAACTGTTATTTATGTATAGGCTTGGGAAATTGTTCTTTAAAACACAGCCATATGGAAATGTCTGGATGCTCCTGCTGTAAGTGACACTAGGCAATAACTTTGGTTATTAAGATGACACTGACAATATATTTTATTGTTATATAAATATAGAGAAAATCCATATTTAAGTTATACAATATAAAGTTGTTGGCAAGAGTTAGCACCTTTGTCTACAAAAAGCCTTCTGTGTCTTCTTTAATCAACTGGTCTCACTTCTGCGTAAGTGAGTTGAGTTCCACACTCCTGTGTGACTCTGTAGCCATAGAACATTAGAGTGTATGAATGAATTTGTTCTACAGCACTGCAGGAGCATGTATGAGTTTTATTCTTTGCATGTATTACACTCAGAAAGTATGTCAGTTACAACATTATTGTCAAATGATATATGCTGTATCAAACATATGGACCATATAAACACGACTTGACTGTAGGTCCTTACATTGTATAAAAACAAACTTGTGTATGTTCATACCAGGCTTCACAGCCAGCAAGCTCCACCTCATCAACAGGGTCAGTGCCAAAGCTTGCATTTCAACCTGTGCTGTATTGCCGTCCCACAATTCCCCAGGAAATTGCCTAATTTAACAATAAAGAATCGGGTTGGGGTTTGGGGGGGGGGGGGAGGGGAGGAAAGCCAACCTCTTTTTCCTCCCCCCCCCCGCAAATAAACTCCATATTGTTCTCATGCTGCATGTTCCAGAAGCAGCTTCGCCACACTGGAGGACCAGGAGAGTCTTCCAGAGCTAAAATCTGGGACACTTGGAACCAATTAAAAGCAGTGAGGCCTGCCAGCTCCCTGAATGTGTTTTCCCTTTCCCCCCTCCCTCTCCTTTACTTTCTTTTCCTTTTTCATCTGCTTTTCTCTCTCCACTTGGTTACGTGTGCAAGTGAGCTTCCTTCCACTTGCTATTCCTGGACGAAGAAGGACTGGGTAGGGAATTGGCGTGGGAGTGCGGATGCAAAGCCTTGTCTTTCCCCCCAGTGGAGGAATTAAAGGCTAAGTTCACCTATCCTTGGCTCTTTTTTGCAGAGACTTCTCGGATTTTATATGGAATGGGATGCACAGCACTGTTCGAGAACTGCACTGGAAAATATACTCAGTGGCCACTTTATTAGAAACACCACTTTATAGCTGGTGTTAAACTGTGGTCAGTTTTGCTTGGGTGGTGGACCATACTTAACATATGATGTTGGCATCAGGTTGTGGTTTCTACAAAGGCGTCGCCATGAAAATAGTTCCAACCAATGGAGCATTGTTGAAGTGCCATCAGCAAAGAGGGTCTTCCACATTTTGTTTTCAGGCCTAGTGATTGAGAATTTAATTATTGTTTTTTAAGTCATTGAGACCCTGCTAACCGGTGGACTCATGTACTTACAGATAATGGACAGCAGAGGGCAGTAAAAGCCCTCTCAATGCACAGCTTCCCATTAAATACATGGAGAAGTAAAAGCTGAATTAAGTATTTATTTTAGAAAAATGTAAAACAATTAAAATTCATTACCAATGTGTCAAGTGAAATTATAATTATAATGCATGCATAGTTCATGTGATTATGTTTTTGCCCTTTTTTAAAATTTACAACACAGACGGAAAGACAGAAGGTCAAATGTGCTGGAAAATGATTCTTCCAGATGCTGTTCTGCTGCAACAGAAAAGCAATATCTGCAGTGTCAGAGAGGAATCAGAGGAATCACTTTTCTCTCTGACCGCACATTCCTGCCCTGCATGGTCCAAGCCATTGTGTCAGAACATGGGGTCACCAAGGCCTAGCTTCCCCACAATGGTGTTGATGAGGAACCATAGTTCTCCTTTTGAGAACTGCATTGCCATGTTCAGCTGTTCCTCCGGATTGTTTTTTGTCAGGTCATTGAAAAAAGGAACCACTGTGGGTAAAAAAATGCATCAAAAAGAATAAACATGCATTTTTTTATTAAATGAGCCAAATACTTGGATTTATTGCCCCATAAAGGCAACACATCACTGGGCTGACCACAAAAAGCAGTTTAATATATCTAAAATAAATATAATATATACAAATATTTGTGTATATCGGTTAATTTTCCAAACCGCTTAGTTAATTTGAGTCTCAGGGAAGCTGGAGCCTATCCCATCTGACTATGGGCATAAGGCAGGGTTCAGCCTGGACATGAGGCCAACCAATCATAGGGCAACACAGAGACACCTATGGGTAATTTAGAGCAGCCAGTCAAACTAAACCACAAGCCTTTGGACAGTGGGAGGAAACCAGTTGGCGTGGAGATCCCCCATGAACTTCTTACTGTGAAGAAACAGTGCTGATCA
Organism: Lepidarchus adonis; assembly: GCA_037576955.1. Classification (NCBI taxonomy): domain Eukaryota; kingdom Metazoa; phylum Chordata; class Actinopteri; order Characiformes; family Lepidarchidae; genus Lepidarchus; species Lepidarchus adonis. Next base: position 18,548,532 of record JBBIGC010000020.1, read on the forward strand.
GTGCAACCCGTTCCTTTGACAGCTTTTAAATGTAAAAATTTGTATTTATGCACAAAGAAAAAGATTTATGATGTAAGAATGATACGTTAATGTTGTGTAATGTTCTTAAAAAGCTGATGAAATCGAACAGTAAACGTCTATGTCTCTACAAACATCTCAAACGTGAGGTTAGATAACGATAAAGTGGTGAAATGCTACCAATTGTAGAAGCACCTTGTAGACCGCTGACTAACCCTGACCAGGCGTGTGGAACTGCTCACCACACGTTCATGTTCAGAAGGTCATTAGAGGGATCATCATTCGCTGGCTGGACACACAAAGTGCCGTTGAACTACGAGTGACCTCTGCCACTCCACTACATCTGTATCTTCAGTAATGAAGCTTCTGGCAGCGCTTCAATCAGGGGTCACCACTTCTCACCATCTCTGTCTCTCTCTCTCTCTCTCTCTCTCTCTCTCTCTCTTTCCCAATCTCTCTCTCTCATTCTCAGCGTGCAAACCAAGCCAAACACAGCTCCGTTGTTTAGGGCAGGGTGTGTACTCCAGAGCCCCTCCCTGAGCCTAATTGCTCCAAACGTCTTTTCCAAATTGCAATTAAAGATAAACAGAGGCCTCGATGGGGACCGACGATAAAGAGCCCCTATCTGGCATCGGCCTAATTGTCACAAACAGTCTCTGTACAGCGAGCTATTTTTCTTCACTCTCAAACAACCCCCCCCGCCCACCACCCCCACCCCCAGATCAGCATGTGTGGTGCGTACGTCGGGGGCGATCTGTTTACGAGCCAGCTCATTTGGTCCACTTTGATGTCCGGGCCAACATTTTTTAAACAGTTATTCTAACGTTCTGCATTGGGGGATATTCTTTAAACAGGGCGCGTGATAAAGGGATCATTTGAAACAGTTTGCGGATATGTCATCTTTGAAATCGGACAGAAACAGGACAGACAGAGCGGGAAGACGGTAAAGGACAGACTCGTTGATGCAGATGTGTGTCCTTCCACCACAGACCATGATGTTATTATTACACAACATGTGGAAACATCCCCCAGATTAATCACTTGTCCGAAATTGACTCACGCTTTACGTAGAGGAACAGGCCGTGATTGAAAGAGCATGTAGACTTTTCCAAAGCATGTAGCTTTTGCACACATGGGTGGACGCCTCAGACAACTTTCATGCCCCCCCAGTTTTTGTCTTTTTTTCTTTACTTTTCTTTCCTGAGAGAGAGAGAGAGAGAGAGAGAGAGAGAAAGAGAGAGAGAGAGAGAGAGAGAGAGAGAGAGAGAGGGACCCCCCCCCGCCCCGTTCATCAGCCACGCTCGAGCTTTCACTAAAACGGACAGAATCCCCTGCCTGAAGAGAGCAGGAAATGAGTCAACGCAAACAGGAAGTGCTGCGAGGTGACCAGTAGCAGGCTAAATGGGGAATGCAAGACAGGCCCGGGACCAGTGCAGGAAACAGCTGGACAAAGAAAGAGAGAGAGAGAGAATAAGAAGGAAACAGAATGAAAGAGAAAGAGAGAAAAAGGGTGAGGAATGTTTTACAGCACTTTAGGGACTCATGGTAGCCTCTGTGTTAGCATGACTAGCGTTAGGCTAGGCAGGATTAAGGGTCAAGGTGGCCTTCAGGCTAGTGCATGATATAGGTGTGTTTTAAGACAAGACATCCCATGTCCCAAAGTCTTTAACAAAAAGATCTATAAGAAAAAGATTAAGACCTTCTCTGCTTCTTTCTAAATGAAGGTTTGAAATGAAGGTAAAAATGACCATAAAGATAATATTCACAATCAGTTTAAACTACAAATATAGAGTTTTTGCATTAGCTCCCTTCAGCTCCCTCCAAAGATTTTCTATTGGGTTTAGGTCTGGAGACTGGCTAGGCCACTACAGAACCTTGATATGCTTCTTACGGAGCCACTCCTTGGTTCTCCTGGCTGTGTGCGTTGGGTCATTGTCATGTTGAAGAGTCAGCCATGACCCATCTTCAGTGCTCTGACTGAGGGAAGGAGGTTGTTGCTCAAAATCTCACAATACATGGCCACGTTCATCCCCTCCTTAATACAGTGCAGTCGTCCAGTCCCCTTTCGCATAAAGGCACCACAAAGCATGATGTTACCAACCCCATGCTTCACAGTAGGGGTGGTGTTCTTGGGATGCAACTCATCCTTCTTTTTCCTCTAAACATTATTTGGGAGTGACGCCCCAATGCCATTGTTCCTGCAAATGGAAACACATTAGCTAGCTAGTCAATGGCAATGGCTGAAGAGTGTTGCTTTAGAAGTTTTTTGGCTGAATATATACAGCTCACTAACTAGTTTGATGTCAATTTAACACGTCAATAGGTGCAACAGGTCACTGTTCTTGTGTGAGCCGCTTGTTCTTTAGGTAATGGTTACTTATGGAACATAAGTTATGTTAACATTTAACGTAATCTTAAAGCAAGTCACAGATTGTTAGCAATAACTATCTATTGAGTAGAGGCAATCTCACCAACTACATGAAGTGGTCTCTTGATCTTGTAGCAGTTAAGATTATGTGTAGGCCACTATAGCAAAGCAATGCTAATCGGCTAAACATGTCTTTTCATTGTTATCAAATAGCACTGTTTTGCAGGGGTGGTCCTCTTAAGTTATCCTTACAATAAATACATAAAACCAAAAAAAAAATAAGAAAAAAACAAATAAACAAAAAATGGCCTCCAGCCATCGCATGGATGTTTGAAACTTTCTCAGCAGCAGCACTTTATTTAACCACTGATTGAGCCCAAACCAGATATTTGATGGTTACTGCAAGTCATTTCGGGCTTTAATGAGGAGAGCTCACTGACAAAATGTAAATGTAAATGTAAACTATATTCATTTTAATGGAATTGATTTTAATATTAGTGGTCTAAATAAATATATATGGTTTTGTTTTTGTTTGTTTTTTTTGGTCTAAGATGTTTGCACAATACTGAATGTGAAACTTTCAAATTAGCAAAGATTTTTATCATCTGTACGAAGGTAAATTTCAAGCTAAATACTTTAGTGTCTAGAGCCAAGTCGGCAATAGGATATTACACAGACAGAGGATGACAGTAGGAGTCCAGATGTTTCTGCTTTTAAGTTCTGAGCCTGATTTGGGACACTGATCCAGCTGGACAACAGAATAAACGCAGAAGTCAAATACGGAGAAGTTACTGACTATTAGTGCATCGTAGACACAGTCTGAAATTACCTTTACTTCTCAAAAAAAAACCCCTGTGTATGTGTGTAGAGATGTTTTTGTATTTGAACAGTCTGCAAAAAATATTAGAATGATCCTGAGTATTCATTCTTTTATTTATTCTTTCATTCACCCTAACCAGAGACATACTGTGGCTTGTCCCAGAGAGATTTTTCACATATACTTCATTAATAATGAATACATTTCATTTATTATTCTTATTCCTGCTTCGTAAATGTCTGTACAATCAATGACTCTGCTGCTAGAATAAAGTATCTGCCATAATACTGTTCATTAACACTAGTTCTGTTGCTGCTTTTGTTGGCCACCCTAATATGGTGCATCATATGCTCTCGTGTCCTTTCTTTTTGTGTCCTGTCCTCACATGTAGTCTGATGGTTTTATTTTTTTATATTGCATAATGGTCATAGGGAAATGCAGATAGAATTGTTTGCTCACAGTAGCAGTAAACATGCATAAAAATACCAAAAAAAATACCAAAAAACTCCCTAGCAACTGTGACACATGGTGGTGGAAATGCTACGGCTTGAAATTGCTTTTTTGCAGATCGCAGTCACTGATTCAACTATGAATTAATATCTGAGATTGCTTGAAAATAATCTGATGCTGTCTGTCCAAACATGTAAATTAATTCATCCTAAGCCAAACAAAAAAATGGCTCAAATATAATTCTATTTTTTTTTTTTATCTCCATTGAAATGTTGTTTGAGATTGGGAACGGCCAATACACTCAAATGAAAGAATTTTGCATGGAGGCACTGTCAACTAATTAATTAATCAAATGCCGACAAGAATTAATTTCTCCTAATACTAGTTTTTGAGAAAAATAATATATTGACTTTCTCTACAGAAGAATTTAAAATCTGTTCATTTTTATAGAATGAATGATTGAAAAAGTTTTATTTTATGGCTTTGTTTCTGTATTTTGTTGGCGTTGTGCTAAGACATTTGCTCATTCAAAAGCACTATTTCCATGGGGTGTACTTGTTTTTTCTCACGATTGTAAACGGGCATGAGCATCATGCACAGAAACGACTTTGCTGAACACACTGCCAAGTACAAGAGAGTCTCCCCACTGAGCTTTTCAGTCGCTGCAGAGAAATTCCTCCTAATCCAATGCACGTCAACTGTGTTCAAATCAGACATATGTTACCGCTGCCCCTCAAGTCTTTCATTGTGCACCTAATGACTGGGCTGTCCCGCGAAGCGTATTCATCACCAACCCGTTCGATAAGAGAGGCCTAATCTGCGGCACCGCTTAATAATGGGCCTGATATTAATAAAAACCATCTGGTCCTGGTATTTATAGAATGATATAAAATTTCATTGTATCTGTCACCCAGCTGCTGAAAGCTGCTCTGGCTGCTGTCCCACACTGACTTGGAAGCAGCCACTCTTACTCTCTCCCAGCATAATGTGTTCTGCTTTCTCTAATGCAACTGAAATAGCTTTCTCTCTCACTCTCTCACTCTCTCACTCTCTTTCCTTTTATTTTTTCTTGCAAACGTCCACAGCTTGGCCCAAGGTGATTCAGCCTGGGAGTAATCAATGAACAATTCTTGTTCAAGACCTTTTTTTCCCAGTGTTTTAATAGTTATTGTAGCTGCTGTGAGGTTTACAGTGCAAGACAGAAGGCAATTTACCATTAATAATAATTATAATACATATTTCTGCCAAGATTGTATCTGGTTAAGAGTAATTACCCACCGAATCTTCCTAGAACGAAAGTAAAATGACAAGAAAAGTCATAACGCATTGATCGGTCAGTTCCTATTGGTTGGTTGTTACACATAGGTCATTGCAGAAGTCATTTAAAAAAATATGTTTATGTTTTTCATTACAATTTCTTTTTTCTATTTAATTTCATCTTATTTTTACTCATTTATCTTCATGGTACCTTTAATTTATGTTTTGTCTCCATGTGCAGTAGTGACATTAACGATGTCCTCCAGGACAATAAAGTTTTTTTGATTCTGATATCAAAGTTATCAAAATATTTATAGCAAAGTCCAAAATTTTTCCAATCATTTCTTTTAAAAAAATATTCTATTTATCATATTTTATTCATTATAAATGTTGTTTTTATTATATTTAATTTCATTTTAATGAAACTTTATTTTTATTAATTTATCTTAACTATTCTAGCTTTTTCCTGACTGTATCTTTATTTTATCTTTTGTCTCCATGTGTAGTCGCCGCATTAACTATTTCCTATGGGACAATAACGTTTTTTTGATTCTGATATTGATACAGTCATGTTAAATTCATAGCACAGTCCAAATCGTGTCCCAGTTTTGATCTTTTCTCACTAAAAGTTGATAACAGCCGTGTTTTAACCTCTCTCTCATTATAGAACCAATATTTTTGAGCCACAGCCAAAGAAACCGCCACGTTTCTTACACATCGGCCACTGGGTCAGGTCGGTTGTTTATCTGTTTTTTAGTAATTTTTTAGTAATGCGATTTCTCCTTGCTGTAATTGCATTTACCATGTTAAAATAATGCATTGTGTTGAGGGGAAAAAGAAGTTAACACCTCCTCTGCATTATTACCATTTAGTTGCCAAATTTAACATAATGGGGAGATGTGTCTGATCACAGATCTTCTGGGGACCAACAAAATGTTAATCTTTCAGTATTTCAGTGTTGAGTTTACTTAATTTTGGACCATTGTCTTCTTGTAATACCCAAGAAATTATCTTCTCCAGTTTCTTAACTGACTGTAAAAATAAAGAAATAAATAAAATATTAAAAAATACACATACCATGCTTTAAGTTTAAATTAATGGCCTATACAATATCTCAAATATAAATATTTTTTGGGGACTCTGTTCCATTTAATCACTGTGAAATCTGAATGTTGGTTTTATGTAGTTGTATCCCTGTTTATACTGTGTGTTTTACAGTGTTGAATGTGACTCAAACAGATTTAGAACCAGAAATATCTTTTATATAAGTCGCTAAAGAAGGAACCTGCAGAGAAACCACTCTGGTGAGTGTCTCTGAGGTGATAGATGTCCTCAGCTATGCTACTTTTCTGTCTCATCACATTTGGAGAGGATTACTGTGAAGAGGTCTATTTGTACATGATGGTGGGACTGCTTGACATTTTACATTCATCAAAATAGCTTTCTTTCTCTTGGCAGACCTTAAATTTGGGGTTGGGTTTTGTCCTGGCAACACACACACACTGGTCCTACTACTTTTAATGGAGTTTTTTCAGTAGACTGTATATTACTGTAGCTAAATTCTGCCATGACTAACCTCAGGAACCAAGGATCAGTCTTTAACGGGTGTAAAATATCAGAATTCTTTTTTTTTCTTAGCAATGTGGGTTATTTGGGCCTCACAAAGAGTTAAATTTGCACAGTGTAATTGCACTAAAAATTGCACGTTTACACTACTTACCTGCTGTTTTTGCACTGTTTTCAATAGTCAACAGTCTGCAATTTATGTCTCCCTGTCATATCTCCTTCCTCAAGTCCTTCTTTCTATATATACCATATATCTTTCAATAGGAGCCCCAGCGTTTATTAAAAAAAGTATTGGGATGTCCCAGCGTTTAATAGAGACGGCGTTTGTTGGAGACGGGTTATTATTCTCCTCACAGACGGAATGGTGATGGTATTTACAGCAC
>JBBIGC010000020.1:18562621-18579317 GCA_037576955.1 Lepidarchus adonis
CATCAGTAGTTTTGAGCCAGTTTATTAACAGTATAAAAGCATATATTTATACTGCTCATAAACTGGCTACAGAAATATACGTGCTTTACATTATTCCAGTGCTTTCTGCACTACTGTAGCTACAAGCTGCTGTGCAACACCTAACCCAGTCCCAACCTTAACCTCAGGAACCAAAAGGAAATTGTTTTTCTCACTAACTTTTTTTTTCAAGCAAAAGCTATTTATTTTCAAACGGACAAACAATCAATCAATTCATTAAATATATTAACAGTACAACCCCCATTTCCTGAATAGTTGGCTTTTTGATTTGTTAACTTGTTTTTACTTTTTTACTCTTTGAAGGATGCGTCCAATCATGTCATCTGTTTATTGAGGAATAATCAATATGGGATTACCTAAAACTTTTCACTCTTATTTTACTTTCTGAATGTGTTAGAGTCTCAAAGTCTGTATTTCTTTCTATTTACAACATACTTTTAAGGTGATTTGTAAACATAAACTTTTTTAAACTTTAAAAAATAAAATTGACCATGTTAAAATGTATACGCTAGGTTCCCACAAGGGCATAAATGCAGATTTTTTTTTCTTCTTTTCTGAACCAGTGCCCTTTTCTCGGTTCTTTTCACCTTGTGCAAGTTTGTGAAGAGTCAGCTAACCGCCGTCGTCCCTGACCTTTTAGTTAGTTTCCATTCATGACAAAATGCAGAAAAACTGCTGCGAGCGCTCGGTTTACTCTCAGTTACAGCATCTCATTGAGCAAAACAGATATGCAGCATCAAAAAGGCGCTAATAGTTTTACGGAAAGTCGTGTGGCAGTGACCTTTAGCAAATCTAATAAACCTTTGCAGCTTTCAGTTTCACAGAGCCAAACTACAGTAGACTGAGCGTGTTGACATCATGGACACCATGGTTGCCATGCTTGTTAGATCAGATGCATACACACTAGAGTTCCTTCACACCAGCAAATCAGTTCTGGAAACCCACACAAACATGGGGAGAGCAGGGAAAGCACTCAGGTCGACCTGAGGATAGAACCCAGGACCTTCTTGCTGTGAGGCAACAGCACTAACTACTGCATTACTGTGCCACTCTAATTACTAACATAAATGAATAAAAATAAATTAGTAATAAAATAAATAATAATTTAATGTGCTGCTGTACTTGTTGAAGTTATTTTATAATCATTTACTTAAAAGCAAAGAAAACAAAATCTGTTAGAAGTCAATTTAATTAATAATTTTTAAGATTTAACAAAGCTAACAAGTTACAGCTAATTAACTGTAAAAGTGTCTCAGATCAGAAGTTAAAAATTCTATCACATTTTCTAAAATAATAAAGAATTTTTACTTCAAATGCAAGTAAAAACAAGCATGTTTACCTAAAATTAAAAGTACTATCATAGCCACTAGCCTTAAACGTTGCTTAGTTATAACATTATTAGAAACTTGATTTTTTTTCTATATTTTTTTTAACAAAGTTGCTGGGCTAACAAGCACACTTTTTGATTGAAATCATAGCATTCAGGTCAACCTTTTATACAGGAAGTGATGTAATATGGGCTGAAATAAACTGGAACATTATGTAACACAAATTTTCAAGGGTTTTGTTTGGAGTGTTAACTGTACAAGCTCAAGATGTATATATCTCTCACCTTTCTGGCTGCTGTTATTGTTCTGCTCTTAAACTAGTAACAGTGAGCACAAGAATCTGGCTTTTAACTAGTGTTTGCTTAAAACAAAACGTCCAGCAGGAAAACTTTTATTTGAAAAAGAGCATATTACTAATGCATTTATGCAAAGATTGAGGGATGGTGCAGAAAGAGTCATAATCCATCTGAATGAAGTTTTTTTATTCGTTTTTGAAAAAGTTTACGCTAACTCTCTACAGAAGTGAATTTTTTGTCGGTTTGGGCCTTTGTATCCAGGTTTTAAGGATTATATTTGCTTGTTTGGGCTTTTTGTGTAGGAGAAGCCAAATGAACCAATTTAAGTTAACAGGTTTGACAAGAAACTGAAATGTATTTTATAACTTATTTTATAATTTAAACCAATTAAAACTAAATTTTTGTTCATTTGATCTAAAAAACCAAAAATAACATTACTCAGTTAGATCCTACTACTGAATTTGAGACGTTTGAAAATACTTTTAATCTCCAAAACAGAAAGTAACATATTAAATATTGAGTGATTTAAGTAGAAATAGCTTAGTTGACTTTTTTGTTGTTAATGGGATAGTATCCTCAAGTGCCAAAATGGCCGCCATGCATGAACAATGCTAACTGATGCGAGAATAAGCTTCCATTAATTGTTAGATACATTAACTTTGTTGCTACAGGCCAAAACTTAAGAAGCCAGTTTCAGAAAGCAACTAATTAACGCTTTGTATATTAATACTTTTGCAAATGATACGACTGGAGGTCGTTGTTAATGAGATCTTTTAAAAAAGATCATTCTGGTAGAGATAATGACCTACAATCCTAATATTCCACCACATGTGGCATTCATCTCAGGGTGCACCTCTGGTAGCCGCTCTCTCTCACCTCTGGCCGTCTCTGTGGGAGCGAGGGCCCCGGAGGCCGACCGCCGGAGCCCACACAGTAGACATGAGTTAGAGCCCTGAGTGTCAGCTCGGCATATGGATGGTGGAGAAGAGTGTGTGGTGTGGAAGGGGAGATATTTACTGCGCTGTCTGCCTTCCCCCTTCACCTTGCTTTCTAAGCGGCAAACGGCGTGTCCACCTTTGACCCGTGTAGATGCCTCCTCAGCCCTAACACGGAACCCAGCTGTAATGCGAAAAGCCGACTACACCATCCACAAGTGTGGAATCACTTGTCATATTGAAACTTTTAAATGTAGAATAGAATAGAATAAAACTTTTACAAAAATTGTTACAACAGCCGAAGAAACATAGCAGGAATAGAACATCTGGAGGAATTACAATTGAAATAAACGTAGAAAAAATGTAAGTCTAACCCTGTTAGCTCGCCCCTATTGGTCTGGACCCTAAACTTGGCGAGAGGCGGGGTGGGCGAGCTCTCGTAAAGGATTAGTGACCTTTCTTTGATGACCCGTTACTTTGATAGAATTTTACACTAGAATTAAAGCTTTGAAATTTTTAATTAATTATAAAACTCAGACAAAAATTTATGATCTAAGAATTATATGTTAATGTTGTGCCCAATGAAATCGAGCAGCAAAAACATCAGCATTATCCTGCTGTGTCTTTCTCACGTTATTGATGTAATAATTTACCAGTCAGATAAAGTTTTCTAGATATTTTGGGTTGAATTCACCAGTGTTTGTCTGCTGTTAATTCTTACAGTGTTGTTCTTTGTCATCTACTGGATTCTCTTTTCTCTGTTTGGACTATATGGACATACTGTAGTGGAGCTGAGGCCTAGGGGGCCATGCTTACGCCACACTGCCTCCTGGGTAATGGGTTGGCTTGTCTCAATTTGAGCAATATTCTCTGTCAAGTCTCCATCATTTTCCCTCAATGGTTTCATGAGCTAAAAATCATCATGATATGCTCTTGCTTTTCCCTTCATTTTGGACTGAATTACACTCTTTTGAGCTAATTTGTATCTCTCTGGCTAGCCTGCGTATGCTAGTAGTAGCGTCTGCTGTTCACATTGGCACTTACTCTACAGACACATTTCTGAATGCTATGGGCACTTTCCTGTCTGAGATCTTCACTCACCTGACTCATTCAGTCTCCTCAATCTCTCTCTTATTCTGTCCTATTAGTTTTCTCCTGTTGTTTACTCCTCTAGTAATGTACAGGTTGGTACTGGGTTGGCAGAGTTCTGGGTAATGCAGTACAGACGCTGTGGTTAAGTAGCAGCAGCAGCCGGCTGAACGCGTTCTGTTTGGCGAGCTATATATGGAAAAAGGCGTACACCGGACACAAAATTTTGTGAGACCATATTCCTGTAGGTCCTTTGGAAGTCCAAAATATATTACTGACTATGAAAAATGTCAGCCAGTCATAACTAACCAGTGGTGCATTTATGGCAGCAGGGCTCTTTACTGAAGTCACTCTAAAATTGCTATATGCATAGAAATCTTAGTTTAGTCTAGTCTAGCCTTAATTTAATCTAAAATTGTAAAAAAAAGAAAGAATGTGCAATATTAGAATATTATAGAACAATATAAAGCAATATGGAATAATATAAAATAGAAATATGAGCAAAGTTATCATTGCATTAAAGTTTGATGTATTATTTTTCTTCAATTGTTTATTTATTAATTCATTTATCTGTTTTTATATATTTATTTTTTTTTATTATTATTTTTTTTATTTATTTATTTCTTATGTAAAGGCCTTACTTTTCAGGGTTCACAACTTTTGAGTGGCAAAAGGAAATTGGGCCTACACACTGACTCGTCAGGTTAAAGGTGCTAATTAGCCGTTTACAACCGTTCATGTGTTATTTATGTATTTATGTATTTGTTTGTTTGTTTATTCTTGGTAAACAGCACTGAATAATGATCTATAACTCATTGTTCAGTGTCCTGGATGCATCCAAAATGTCATTTCTTGCTTATTTTTCCGCTTTCTTGTCTTCAGTTCATTAGCTGACTAGCATGGGTTAGCATAACACGCGTGTCTGCAGCTAATCTTGATTTTGCATTATTAAAAAACATTTCTGTGTCTCATATTCCCCCCCTCTCTCTCTCTCCCTGGTTGTTGGATGATTTATGTTGCTCAGTATCATGACCCCTGCTGACCTTGTCACCTTTCAGAGTTGATGTCCAGCCCGAGCTGCCTCCCCACACAGCACTGTCCCTCTCCAATGTTATTCCAAATATCCGGTTACAGGCCCAGCCCAAAGGGGTCTTTAACAGGGCTCGGGTTCATGACCCTGGCTGTTAACAGCTACTAGGGAAAGACTGTCTGTCTTTTTCTCTTCTCCTATTGACCTGATCTCTCCATGTTGTGGAGTCAGGGTGTCATGTAGGGGCTTTACTCTTGGAACACAGATCTAGAACCCACCATAGAGTTATTTGCAGCCTTGTGAGAAGATCTGTGCACAGCAGCAGGTTTATCTGATGGTGTCTTCTTTTCGATTTCTGTTCAAAAAGAGGAGAAATACCGAAACAGTCCTCACTATAGTAATTTATATCAGATATTTATTAACACACAAGCAGATGAATCTGAATCAAAAGGCATGTGCTTCAGTGTTGGAATAGTAAACATAACTTTTTAGCCTTTGGACAGCTAGAGATCTTCCATTTTGGTCTACAAAGACAACCTGAAATCAAATGTGACCTTCAACCTTCAATTCACAAGAAGCCCAAATCATTTAACATTGGATGCTTCTGATGATGCCTACAAGAAGTAGTCGAAACATGTCAAGCAGGTAACAAAAACGCTTCTGTCTCATGAAAAGAATGTTGAAAAACATAATTACAAAAAGACTCTATGAACTTGTATCAAAGAAGCATTTAACATCCCAGTAAAACAATACTGTATTCTTGTTTTTATTTATTTGTTATTTTTTCATGACATATGGCCTTTAATAGTGGGTACAGTGGTAGGATTTTGGGTTTTGTAATTTATGGACAACTGGAACTGACCAACCAGGAGCTGAAGACAGGTAGATTGTTATCTGACAACTAAATGAATCCAATTTCAATTATTTTCCTTCTTTTACTTACCTTCTTTTTGTTGGTTGGTGATTAAAAAGGTCCTACATCATGATTCTTGGCTTGGATGTCTAGTCCCACAGAAAAGACTTTTTACGATGTGCTCAAGATATTTCTCCACAGGAATGGTAGGATAATCACCATTATAGGTTCCAGATCTCCTCTCCAGGTCTCCAGCCATTGCATGGATGTGAAACTCCAGCAGAACCTGATTAATGGAAGGAAGAACTGATTGAGGCCAAACCAGGGATTTGATGGCAACTACAAGTAACACTGGGCTTCCATGAGGAGAGATCTGGAGATGGTGAAGCCAACACCTTCACACATAAAATCAGTGTTTACTGTCTTCCTGTTATTTACAGTTATACTAATATTAATGTGTTGTTGAAGGTAAAAAGCTTTCAAATATAATTTTATCAGATTCATTAGACTTGCACAATGCTAAATATCCATCCTTTTATTATCCAAACCACTTAATTCATTTTGGGTCGCGGGGGAAGCTGGAGCCGAGCCCAACAGACTATGGGCCAACCGATCGCAGACAGTAGTAAGGTATGTATATGTAAATTGTCAATTTAACACTCTTTTAGTCTAAAATGTTCCAACACCTGCTCACCCACCAATCACTGAAAGAAAACCACCACCTACGTCACAGCCCTTTCCTGTTACTACATAATCACAGACATTTTAATTTAATTAATTTTTCAAAAATTCGGACAAAATGTTAGTAATGGGTTGAGCCTCAAGACACAACAATAATTCTCATGGACAAAAATGTGGAAGTGATTTAAAATATCCGGATTCATAATCTTTCAGAAATTTGTAATCTTATATATCACAAAACAAGCTTTAATTATTGTTTGAAATAACTATGGCTTTATTGGGTTAACATTTCTGGCATTGCTGAAAGCCTGTTTTATCAGTTTTGGCTGCGGAATGATTTGTTGCTGGTTTCTAATAGTCTATTGCTCAGATTTTTGTTGGTATGTCCATTTATGCATTGGCCGTATTCGTTCTAGAAGATGTTCTTGCTTTCTGCAGATGCAGTGTGACCTGGCCATTCATCAAATTGATGGCGCTATGGTTGTAGTCATGAGGACGGGTACATTATTTTGGGTAACTATTATCTCCTTGTGTTCTGAGCCTCGGCTTGTCACAGTCAATAGCCAGTTGGTAATTGACGCTTGATCTGGTACAAAAACCAATAACTTTTGCTCCTTTTTTTCAAAATCATACCTGTCATGTCGTATTGGTGGAGATGCCGCTCAAGCTAACGAATCGAAATTGTGCACAGAAACTTGCGTGTTGCATCACCTTCGGTGATCAGAGTTCACAGCCCCTCAAAATGGGATTCTAATCATTTCACCACAAGAGGAAATGGTTCAACCTCAGACTCTTTTTGTGGGTTAAAGAACCTGACCGTCCATTTTCTGCTAATCCCACCCAGAGAAGAGGCGTCGGTACTAATTGATTTATATTTTCATCACTTTGATTCATTTGCATTCACATGCAGATAGTAGAAAGCGTAAGCTTGTAATCTTCTGAAGATGGGGCTGTTCGGTCGTTTTGTCGCCCTGAAGGTATCCCTAGAGGAGAAGAGCTCAGTATAGTAACTGTTTGCATAGTCTGCAAGAACCAGATTCACTTCCTTCATCAAAGAGGATCTAGATACTAAAGATTTACATTGTAAATGTGTGAATAGCCTAAAGTTAGCATTCTTTCACCAACCTTACATTTCGAGCCAGATTTTGTGGAATTGAAACAGTCATTTAAAGATAACTTTATGCAAACGATGTCTGTTCCTGACACTTTTTGCATTGTGAAGACAGGTGGATTGTTATCTGCCAACAAAATGCATCCGATTTCAACTCTTTTCTTTCTTTTGCTTGCCTTCTGTTTGTTGGTTGGTGATTAAAAAGGTCCTACATCATGATTCCTGGCTTGGATGTCTAGTCCCACAGAAAAGACTAATGGAAAAAGATCTTAATGTTGCTGTAGATTATCCTAGACAGAAATGAGATCAGATATTTATCCAGACCTCACGAGGTTCACATGAGATCTCGATAAAGTTGCACATTGTGCTCAAGATATTTCTCCACAGGAATGGTAGGATAATCACCATCGTAGGCTCATTTATTTAGTTACCTCTCCATTTTAAGTGATGCATCACTGTTTTAAGTGATCACTGGCCACATACTTTCATTTGTCCTTCGTGTTGATGTGGATGTTGATGTGGATCCACTAGGGGGCAGAGTCAAACTTTTATGACAACAAACATAGTTCATAATTACCGTATTTTCCCAACGATAGGCTGTGCCTTATATATCGATTTTGCAAATCTGCTACTGGGTGTGTCTTAAATGGTTAGTTGAATTTAAATGTACTGTTTACTGCAGTGATGAACAGTTTGAACAAAGCAACACAAAGCAAAAACAGATCAGTGACGATGTTCTCACTTAAATGGCGCCCTAGTGTATAATACAAATTTAACAGAAATAAAAGGAACAAAAGTGTATTGTTGGCTGGGAAAATATGAGTTTTTTATTTTCATTCAGACTGGAGGGTGGAGGTACTGCAGTACAGTGGTGTCAATCATCCATCTACATGTAAATTCTTCAGGATATAATTAGCAAACGTAAATGTGGTTGTTGCTTTGCTGTCGCTGATGTTGGACATACGTTCATCTCCGATATTGTAGACGTTGCTTTGCGTTGTGGCATTGTATTGATAAATTCCAAATGTTCTACTTCAGATCAGTAAATTCAGTAACACTGCAGCTAATAACATGGGATGACTTATCTTAGAGTTTTAAACATAAATGAGCATTTTCTACGATGTATAGAATAAGGCCTATAATGTGGGGCAGCCTATCGTTGGGGAAATACAGTAAACCTGTTCAGAAACTGGCAAATACACTGACAGTGTGGTAGAAAGTGGTGGTCTAGTCAGTACATTGCGACAAGAAAGCGGAATTCTTTTCCAGCAACCAAAGTTGCTTAAGTTCCACTATTTTTTAAAAAAATCATGTCTTAATTCAACTCTCATGTCTTAATTGACATGTTCATACCTTTCGACAAAAACCTTTTATTGGTTTAATTATTGGTATAAATTGGTAGAACCTTTGAATTGAGAGGTTGTTCTTTACACACAAACATTTATACAAATTCGTTGAAGGACCATCCATTGTCCAAAAGTTTTATGGTATGGTTCCTGATGCTTGTACTTTTCCTATGTATGTGTGTCAACCTAGTTTAAGGTAAATTTTAGTTTTTAGTTTTAAGTTAAATGTTATGTAAAGTTTTAGTTTAGTGTTAATATTTAGCCTAATATTCTTTAATTATAGTCTGGAATGGATCAGGATGCATTTCACTGCTTATTCTACGTGTATAACTAGGCATGTGATGAATAAACATCTTGAATCTTGAATCTTGAATCAAAGAACATTTCGCCGTGGAGCCTTGTTGGTGTTATTCATCAAATAAGTTGCATTACTGTGAATATATAATCATTAAACCATAAAAAACATTAGCTTCTCTTTACACTTTGTGAACATGGACCAAATTCGGAAAAGCAAACTGGGTTTAACTCTCAGAACAGCCCTGGACATGTGGGCACCCAGGTTTAAGAAACTGAAAGTAAGCAAAAGAAAATCAGATTCAACTTTTCAGGTCTCGTTTTTTCTGACATCGGGTTGAGACGTCGCAGGGCACTTAAATAAGGTCAGCGGAAAGAAGATTCAGGTGTGCCACATCACCCACAGTCTCCCGACCAC
The DNA here is from genome assembly GCA_037576955.1 of Lepidarchus adonis. NCBI lineage: Eukaryota > Metazoa > Chordata > Actinopteri > Characiformes > Lepidarchidae > Lepidarchus > Lepidarchus adonis. Next base: position 18,572,042 of record JBBIGC010000020.1, read on the forward strand.
TTACTCATGGTGCCAACCCACGCCAAACCACGCCTATACTTGCTGTTTTTATTGTTTTTTTACAGAGCAAATGTAAAGAAGTATTTCTATTCCAGAAGGTTTTGTGATACATATCCTATTCTGCTGTTCTCTGAATTACTGAACCAACCTGAGCTTCGCAAACCTGAGCCCAACAAGAGACTGATGGGACCTACACTTTCTGCCAGCATTGTGATCCATCCCCATCCCGCTGTCTACTTCTGGTTGAAGTTCTTACTGTAGGTCCTGCTGAATTACACAGCCCTAGGGTTTACTCCATCAACAGTCACCAGGCTCCATCTGTTCACTGGGAACGTCTGCCCATATTGTCTCCATTGACCGGATCATCCATCATTGGGGCCTCCTGCTCAACTGTCTCAGACTACCCTGGACCATCTCCCTGTACTTTAGGCTTTATATGCATATGCTGGTTCAACATAGGCTTCTAGCTGCCATCCGTAGAAAAGAGATGGTTTCCCTTTTCTTTTTGTTGGTATTTGGTAACAACCAGAGAAGCCTTGATTTCTTCCTCCAGCTTTTTTCTTTCTACTGTCGCCCCTGGCCTGTTCACTGGGGGCTCTAACCTGGACACTGTAAAGCTGTATCAGTTGTGTCAGTTGTAAAAGTGCTATAAAAATACAATTGACTTGATGACAAAAAAATAACAAAATAAAAAATAAATAACATGAATTGTTAAATTTAATGAGAAACTAAAATATGTATGTTTTTCATCCAGATAGTTTATGTTCCTTATGTTTAACAAGGCATAGCTCATCATATTAAACTGTAGCGAAGCTGTGGCTTAGGGGGGCGTGCTGGTGTCGCACGGCCCCCTGGGAGTTCATCTAATGTCTGTTCTGTTGGGTTTAATTGTGTTTTTTGTGGGGTTGGGTTATGGATGTGTTTAGGGGACTAAGTTGGGTTTTTTGGGTTTAATTTGGTATAGTTTTGGGGTAATGGCCCACCATCACTGACTCAACGATTCGGCTTAATGGCTTAGGCAGTGGGTTTACCCAGTAAAACAGTCTGGAGATTGTGAGTTGCTCTTTATGTGCTACATCAGTTGGGGGCGCACATATGCTTCAGAGCCCTTAAATAAGGCGGGCTCTGTCCCATATTGAGCAGTTCTCTTTTTTAAGTCTCCATCATTTCCCCTCTGACAATTTCACAAGCTAAAAATCATCACATAAAGAACAAAATTGGCCTAAATAAATCAAGTCTGTTATTTGATTTGATCAGTTTGTACCAGTGGGTGGAGAAAATGAACCAATAATATAATTTTTCTACTTCTCATCACACAAAAGCACTCTGAAGTGCTGAGACCCTCCCACAATAAATGGGAAATATGTCATGGTACACTTTATAAAAAAAGTTGGAAGGCTTTTTAAGCAGTTTTTTTTTAAGAATCAGACAAATCATGTTCTATTTTGTTGTTTTCTTATTCATTTTTTTACTAAAAACTGTTGTAAACTGAGCCAACTGCTCGTGGGCGTTTATGTTCACTGTTAAAACACAGTATTAATTCTTATAAATCATAAATCAGCCATTTTAAGGACCATCTGTATATGAAGTGTTCTAAACCAACATGAGTGTTTGGACCAAACGTTTTTAATGTTGTAGGAGGAGAACATCACGTAGTAGTGATTCAACCCAATGTGGTCATCATATCTTATTGTCCAGCTCAGCCAGGCCCCAGTGTTTAGTGCTGACCTCCAAAAGAGCTTCTCCATTGTCTGAGCCGCCGTCCGTGACCCCACACGCAGCGAGGGGAAGGCTGCGTCTATTTATACCCCTCCATTTCCTCCTTTTGCATTGTAGTGGTCCCGCACTCCTTTGCATCCCACTTTCCTCCTGCATTCCCCTCTGCTTCCTCCACTTCCTGTTTGTGCGGCCTATCCAAACGGCCCACAGGGGTCAGCTGCTTAGCTAATTAACTCAGTCAGGGGCGTGTGTACGTGTGGGCTTGTGTTTAGACTCGCAAGGTGTGGTTCACTGAGTCACTTCTGGAATATTCCTACAATAGTGGACTTGTCTGAACGAGGAACAGATAGAACAGTGGCGGTGGACTCGCTCCATATCTTCCATATTCGTCTTTTCAGGAAAACGCTTTTTATTTCACGAAATCCATTAAACATCAGTCATTTCTGGGTATGAGTAAATATATTTGCTCTGAGATGAGCCATGGAACCCCCAGAGGTTGCAGTTGTTAAAACAAAGGCACTGATGTCATTGATCTTTATGCGTACTCTCTCACTTTGTTTATTTCCCACACATAGTCAGCGCTGATTCTGAATATTTGGCAACCCTAGCAATATTAGTCATATTTTATCTATGAAAAAGGAATAATCCATGTTTATCGGGAGGCGGATGGCAGCAGATTATTATGATTATACTGCACTAATCATCCACAACATGGAAACCGCCAAGTAACATGAATAGCAACTGATTGTCTCATTACAATGACATCTGTCAAGGGCTGGGCTATATAAAGCACCAAGAGAACAGTCAGTTCTTGAATTTGATGCATCAAAGATGCCAGAAAAATGCAAGTTGGTGCTATGCAGTGGTCTACCCAGATTGGTCAGAGGAAGCTGTGACATGGTCATGGGTGTCCAAGGCTCACTAATGCACTTGGGGAAGACTAGCAAGTCTAGTCCAATCCCATATAAGAACTACTGTTGATAGAAAGGTGTGCACCACACTTGCGAGAGTGACCTACACTATACAGTCTTATGCACAAGTTTGGGCACCCCTTGATAAAACAGATTTTAGTGATTTTGTCATTGAAAAGATGTTAACACAGTCTCTGTAGAACATAAAAAATACACAATATTTTCAGCAAACATTGATGCATAGTTACTTTTTATGCCATAAATTGAAAAAAAATAAAAACATTATTATGGCACTTTGCTTAATTTGGGGCACCCTACATAATCAGTACTTAGTAACACCTCCTCTGGCAGATTTCACAGCTTCAAACGCTTGTACTTGGGATTTTCTCCCATTCTTCCTGCAAAAGGTTCTAGTTCTGTAATATTTTTTGGTCGTCTTGCATGTACAGCTCTTGGGAGGGAACTGTGATGATCATTCTATAACCTTCAGCTTGCGTCTCTTGAGGTCGTCCATGGTGGATTTCGAAATTTGTTTAGGATCATTGTCCTGTTGTAGAAGCTCATCATCTTTTCAGCTTCAGCTTTTTTACAGATGGTGTGATCTTTGCTTCCAGAATTTGCTGATATTTAGTGGAATCCATTCTTTCCTCCACCGTGCAATGTTTCCTGTGTCACTGGCTGCAACACAACCCCAAAGCCTGATAGATCCACCTCCATGCTTAATGGCTGGTAAAATATGCCTTTGCTGGTTGTGGCCAAAGATTAAATTTTAACTTCATCAGTCCACAGCACATGCATCAGATCTAATGAGCTGATTAAGGTCTGAAAACTTGTAAAATGAATCTGAGACTTTGGAACTCTTAGGGTCGCCAAACGTTTGCACAGTGCCATAATAATGTTTTGTTTTTTTTTTGCTCAATTTATGGCATAAAAAGTAACTATGCATCAATGTTTGCTGAAAATATTGTGTATTTTTCCCATGTTCTAGAGAAACTGTGTTATGTTTACAATTACAAAATCACTAAAATCTGTTATTTATCAAGGCATGTCCAAACTTTTGCATAAGACTGTATTAGCCAGGTGGTCTTAATGTTATGGCTGATCAACTTATAAGCATATTTTGCATTAGTGCACCTATAGAAGCATGCAGTGCCAAGCTAGAAACACAACACAACGGTTGCTTTAATGCTATGACTGATTAACGATCTCACAGGCGATGAAACAAGTATTCTGGAGCTCAAATATTATTTATAATCTTAAAAAAAAAAACTGAATAAAAAACACCTCGTTCAAACTCCTCCTGCCATAACACACACACACACTCATGTTTGGTTTGAGGTTGATTCCCAGGAGGGTTCTCTTTGAGTCATACAGGAACACATGTAGCGGCCCCTGGGGGACGACAATGTCTATACGCATGACATAGTTTCCGTAAATTTTGTCTTTCTCGTCTTTGTTTTTGCCATATTGTTGCATTTGTGATTAGTTCCTGCTCTGGAACTCACCAATTGTCACAAATATATGTGTTGGACATTGAGAATGCTTTAAATTTTATGTATAACATGCATTCTTGGTCGTAATTTTTGATAATGCAATATACAGTGTAACTGCAATCATTGCAGATATCATAAATTTAATTTTACTATAATTTATCATATTTATCTTATTTTTACTGCTTTTTCATTAAAAAGCACAGATTTTTACCTTGTAGTTTTTGTTACCTTTGTATTTATAGGACCTTTGTTTTTTTAGAACTGTGTATTCTCTTTACCTTGTATTTTTATTACTTTTTATATTTATTACCTTTGTATTTTCATTAGTATAGGATGCATCTTATTTTATGTACATAAGCAATTTCCTTAGGGACAATAACATTTTTCTGATTCTGATAATCCCAATACATAATAATAATAATAATAAAAATAATAATAATAATAATAATAATAATAATAATAATAATAATAATAATAATAATAATAATAATAATAATAATAATAACTCAGCCTCCCAGGTGGCTTCAAATGAAGCCAGTGATTGATGATTAACATGCTTAGGTCACTTCATCAGGGTTATTTTATAGTTTTCATGTCCTGACTGTTGTTGTTTAATGTAAAACAGTGAAAATACAGATGTGTCCGAATTGGCATTGTGTCCAGAACACATGTCAACAAGCTGGATCCTGCAGCAGAGAAGATCAAAGTCTGTATTAGAAGAAAAATACCCATTTCATTGATGTTAAAACCCAGTGACCAGGGCAATATATGAATGGCCGATCACTGATTCATGTTTTGGACTGTCCGAACACGGTGGGAAATGATGCAGACAGAGTGCCTGCGGGACCCAAATCACTTTGAGTGGGACCCTCCAGAGAGCAGACCCCAACAATGGATCAAACTTGAAGGCTGAACAATGGTGCTCAGCTGTAACTCGACCACTCAGCCAGGTGGCTGTTCCTTGAGTGGAAAAAATCATATTCTTTGTTTTCAAGTCTACAGCAGTCAAGCCAAGTCCAAAGAGTCCACCTGAACGTGAGAGAGAGACTAGACAGCAAGGATATAGGACTCAAAGGGATGTGTTTATATTTCCCCCCAGTAAAACACCCCTATAACGTCTGAATTCATTCCCCAACCAAAGTATAAAATGTATTTTTGGTGTCTTAGACAATTGGTAAAATTTCGTTTAAAAGGTTATTGCCAAATGAAGTAAGGTCATATTGTTAACATATTATCGAAAAATAAGGAACACATTTTTTTCAAGTTTTAGTTTCTGGCCTAAAACACACATTACTGTACTATCTGTTGTGTTATTCCCAATTTCTGTTCATCTGCATTATGTTCCTTAGTGATTGTTTTCTTGCTTTCCCAGCATGCATCTCTCATGACCATGAGTCCCTCCTAGTGCTAACTGCTAACCAATCCACCGATTTACTGCTAAAACAGGAATTCTAGCATTAGAGATACGTTTTACTCTGTCATCACTGATAGCATTATGGACCATAAATTGGACACCATGAGCATTTTACCTTTCCTCCAGAGAACAGAAGCCATTCTGACATAGGGTGTCAAATCAAAGAGGACAGTCGTTAACTTTTAACTGATTATCTGAGTAATTTCTCTCATATGATTAACCAAGTTAGTAATTTGGCGAAAGCACAATTTCCCAGTTGCAGGATGATATGTAACTTCTTAGCAATAGCATTAGCTATTTGGCTGCTAACAATCAACCCCCAAATGTTAAAGATCTCCAAGATCCAGGAAACACTGCTGGATGTGAGTATGCTTCCAACAGCCATAAAATGCAATCTGTTTTAAAGGTTTCTCAATTTTTTTTCCTCAAGTTTAATTTCAATAAAAATGTTTTGTCTAAATTTATATTGTCTTTAGAATCAAGCAGCCGATTAGTTGGACTGTAGTGGTAAAATACCCGACAAGTCAGCTTTCACTCTGCCAGCAAAATGGCTACCAGGAGGCCTTCAGAAAAGAAGGCAAAAGAATGACGTTAGTTTGGTGTGATAGTATTGCAAGTTTGCTTGATGTTGTTGGGTTTTATTTAGGCTTAGGATGTTTTAGGGAATTGGATCATCTTGCTACTATTGTGTCCATCAATAACAAATGGACAAATAGGAATAGCCTTGATGAATTTGAAGACTTTTTAGATTGCTGTCTAAATTTAAAAAAGACTTTTAATAGAACTTTCATAACCTTTAAAAAATCTTTTATAACTTAAAAAAATAAACCTTTATAACTTACAAAAACACTTCTATAAGTCAAAAAAATGACTTCTATAACTTAAATTATATTTTAAAAGAACTTGTATAACTCTTAAAAACACTTTTAACAGGACTTGTATTTTTTAAAATAAAATATAAACTTTTTAAAAGACTATAAGTTATATGAAAGGTTTTAATAGAACTTTCATAATTTTTAAAAAATGCTTTTTAAAAGATTTCTATAACTTATTTTTTAATAGAACTTGTATAACTTTTTAAAACACTTTTAAACGGACTTGTATAACGTTTTAAAATATTTAATTAGGAATTGTATAACTTTTAAAATTACTTCTTTTCTAGCTTTTATGAAGACTTTTTAAATTATTACATATGTTATAGCTTTTGTGATCCAAAATAACCATACATTGCTGATGTACAAACTTTTAATAATGTAACAAGATTAAAATCCAGCTTTGGGTCATATACTATATACTGTTCATTGTGAACCATCTACACAAACTAAAGCACAGCTGGTGTTTTCCAGTGCTGTAAAACGCATTACTGTATCCATTCATTCAGTTCTGTTGTTGAACTCCTAATATTCTCTCCTACATCCTTGCTGGACGGGGTGTTGTGGGCGGTGGTGGGGAGTCGCTTTTACACACTTTACACATCCTTATCAGGCCGGCACATCTGCTGCTCTCGCGAGCCCAGATGTTTCCTGTCCAGCCGGTTGTAGGCCACGGGCTCACCTGCACCTCTGTCCCGTCCTGACCGCCGTCCGAATGAGTCCGAACCAGCTCTGGTTCACCTTGTTACTATCACAGCGGGGTGGCCAGGCAACCAGACTAAACAAAGGACCTTCCACACACACACACACACACACACACACACACACACACACACACACACACACACACACACACACACACACACA
>JBBIGC010000020.1:18594921-18606836 GCA_037576955.1 Lepidarchus adonis
CTGTAAAGTTGCTTTGTGACAATGTCAGTTGTAAAAAGCGCTTTATAAATAAAATTGACTTGACTTGACTTGACTTGCATTATTATTATTATTATTATTATTATTATTATTATTATCTAGAAACATGGCAATAATTTATTGACAATAGGTGAAGGAATTTCTATTGATGGCTTGTAAGAATGTGAGATCATAAAAGCATGAAGACATAAATAGCTGCAGAGTATTTTCCATCAGCAGTGAAGGAAGTGCTGACATTCTTGGAGGAAATTAGAAGAAAGACGAGTACGGAGAAGATGACAGCTCATTGGCTTTCTTCCATTGTAAAACACAGAGAGTAAAAGCTCATTGTGAAATACGTTTTCTGCTACTTAATTAAATTTAGGCAGATAATAAACGTTTAGCAGAAAGTACAGTACATCAGGTTGACACGGAAGGTCAACAATCATCTGGAATAAGCTAGAATAAGTTTTATCACAGGGCTGGTGTAGACTTTCTACAATGTTAGACAAACAGCCACAGCCCATATTAACAGCTCACATCGCTACATTAGGCCTCACTCAGTTTACAGGCTTGTTTTTGGCCAAACTTCCAAAGCCCACAGAACTATTAAACAGAACTATGTGGATGAGATTATGATCACATTTCGGTGTTAGTTAAGCCCAACTTTATCCTCTTCATTCCACTTTGGCTGTAACAATGAATACCTTCAGTTACAGACCAACAGAACTGTATTATGTAATAGTCTCTTGGCTAATCTACAGTCATTCTTATAACTAGCATAATATTGAGATGGACTGCACTCTCACTTTCATGAATGACACACCAGGAATCATTCTGCTGTAAAGTGTTATTTAAACCTAGTCTTTTGCGAAAGAAATTATATTAATTTTAATGGGATTTGCAGCAACAAGCAAATTTACATTGCAAATTCCTGGGCAAATAAACATTGCATGCTAATTTTGCATTCAATTTACAAATCAGTTTTGACCAGTAGCATTACTGATATGATGCCGTTGACTTCTAGAGGTCAAACATCACCACTGAATAGGAAAATATTAAACATCGTAACATTTCTTTTTTTCTCTTTTTTTTTACTGCATATCAATGTGTAGCACTATGTTTTGATAAGTAGAATAGAATAGAATAAGCCTTTATTATCCGACAAATGAGGAATTATACCAAAAGGAATATATAAGAAGAACAAGTATTTTATTTTCTGGTGTATATACACAAAAATAAAAATAAAAATAACCCTAAATACATGAACAACCAAGAAATCCTTTATAAGATCTACAGAGTAGATAAATATCCGATTTTTAACTCTCCTAGATCTGCCAGTTTTGAACACTCCTAATTGCGTAATTTGCTTATTATTACACTGTAATTAATGAATAAATTAAAAATTGAGGCCAGTCAGTATCCCAGGTGGTTTAGTATGATATTAAATTGATATTTTTTACTTTTTTTTTTTACATTTTCATTATAATCCAGTTCATGTAGTTACATTAAGTTTACTTAAAGCCATGAAGATGTTATCAAGACTAACAAGATTCCTTTACTGAATCTAAGTCAAGTTCAAGACTAGGGCCATTTGAGACCAGCAGACTTTTGAAGACATATTTATTTTATTTATTTATTTTTATACATTTTTTGGTCTAACATTTCCTTACAAAGAGGAAACATCATTTTTGAAGGTCCCTGGATTTGCTCAAGGCCATTTAGGAAAATGAAGAGACTAAAGGCATTGGCAATAGTCAAGATAAGTCTGAGTGCAAAGACCAAAAAACATCCCTCCCCCCTCCACACACACAAACATTTTAAATGGGGAAGGAAAAGGCTCAGCTCCTGTAAGCAACAAATAAAACCAATAAAAGTGGGAAGGACATTTTTGAAAGGTGATGGGTCCTTCAGCCATTGTTCAGCTGCAGCTTTGTCTCCATCTTGACAACAAAGCAGATTTTAGGCTTTGACAGCTTCAAAGATGACCAGGAAAACACCAGTGAGGATCAAAAAACAAAAAAGCAGGACTTCTAACAGTATTTTGCAGACAAATGTAAAATATTTAATTTCTTATAATACCTTAAGCAGTTGATGTAGTGTTAAATGGGCCAGTTTAATAAATGAGACGTTTTTATTTGAAAAGCATGTTCTGAATCCACTACGATGTCATATATATCCATGCATCTGTCCCTCCACTTACCCATCCACCCATCCATCCATCTATTTATTCATCTATTCATTCATCCATCCATCCATCCAGCCAGCCAGCTATCCATCCATATATCCAGTCATCCATCTATACATCCATCCATTCATTCATTAAACCATTCTTTCGTCCCTCCATCCATCTATCCAGTCATCCATCTATGCATCTGTCATCCACTTACCCATCTATCCATTCATCAATCCATTCATTTATCCATTCATCCATCCATCTATCATCCATCTATCCACCCATCCATCCATCCATCCATCCATCCATCCATCCATCCATCCATCCATCCATCCATCCATCCATCCATCCATCTATTCATTCATCCATCCATCCATGCATCCATCCAGCCAGCCAGCTATCCATCCATCTATCCAGTCATCCATCTATACATCCATCCATCCCTCCTTCCATCCAATCATTCATTAATCCATTCTTTCGTCCCTCCAGCCATCTATCCAGTCATCCATCCATGCATCTGTCCCTCCACTTACCCATCCATTCATTCATCCATTCATCCATTCATCCATCCATGCTTCCATCCAACTAGCTATCATGCACCTATCCAGTCATCCATCCATGCATTTGTCCCTCCACCCATCCATCCATCTATTAATTCATCCATTCACTTATCCATCCATCCAGCCATCCATCCATCCATCTATCCAGTCATCCATCTATACATCCATCCATCCACCCTTCCATCCATTCATTCATTAATCCATTGTTTTGTCCCTCCAGCCATCTATCCAGTCATCCATCCATGCATCTGTTTCTCCACTTACCAATCTATCCATCCATCCATCCAACTATCCATCCATTCAGCTATTGATCCACAAATACACTGCTTACTGTCTGTTCATCTTATATAAAGTGTAGATCCTGTGGTTTTTCTCACGTCTATGTTGCGTTATCGCTCCGTATCTGTACAAACATCATCAGCCGTTAATGAGAGTTTCAGTTTCCATTGCCTTCCTCTAACTATCTTCATAATCCAAACCACCAATGACCACTTCTTCAGCAGCACACATTAACCCCTTCAGGTGCAAATCTATTACTCTGTCATAGTCTGTAACCAGGGTTACGTGACACTTGTGATGAGACTGATGTATATAAGCCTATCAGATAAGAGTGGGGACTCACATACAGTGAAAATCACACAATCTGAACTCAGCTTTAGAGTCACTTTTCTGACTGTCCGAGCCAGATTCTGCCCGGTTACCGCTCCCTGCGGTGACTCATATTTATTTATTTCTCCATTCAGGGAAGTGGGGAAACATTTTTTGTCATGCATATCCTTCCAAGCCCTCCCCCCAACCCCCATAAAAATAAGAGCAGCTTTTCCACATGCCAGCATCAGATCCTCAAAGCGTCTGGAGGAGGTGAAAAAGAAACGCGGCAACAACATCAGAGAAGAATCCCCATGGCAGTTCCAGCCCCTGTGTGTTTGTGTAAGCCCATGGTGATTCAGTGGGCTTTAGCTGTGAATATTTACGGAAAGTACCTGTTATTATTAGCCGGCGCTGCTGTTTGTTTGCTCGGCATGGTAGAAAGTCATGCGAAGTGAAGCCACACAAGGGGAAAGTGGTTATGAGGCGGGTTTGAACGGCACTGAGGTGATGGGAGAGGCACGGAGAGAGAGAGAAAGAGAGAAAGAGAGATGACCCTAACCCTGATGCCTTGGAGATGGCGTGGGAGAGCATGCTTACAGCAGCAGTTTGGTGGTCTGAGTGGTGTATGTATCTGGCCCCTCCCACCTCTCTCGCAATCCACTTTAAACATTTACATCTTCCCCAGCAGCCTGGCCCCACCATCCACTTATCCTATGCGTTCATCCCGAGACTCGTCCCATTCACTCTCGTTCATGGTCAGATTGTCCATCAGAAGTTTGGCCACGTGCATCTGAAACGTAAATTTTCCATTAAGTGATCTTGATCTTTTGAACTAAAGTTGGCTTAAAGGGCCAATGTGATGGGAAATGTAGTTTTATATACTAAACAAACCGCATTAAGGTTTTTAAATGTATCATTCAGTCCATATCATCCATATTTAGATGTTTGGCTGCAAAAAACAATGCATTTACAGTTTTTTGGGGCATAAAACCATATAAACAAGCAAAATTGATCAAATATAATCAAAAATGGGATAAAGGTCCTTTAAACGCTTCAAGATTGATGACATCAAAACAAGGGGATAACGTATAGTCCTTGACTTTATTCTCAACCTCGAAATTATTATTAAGTTATTCATTCATTCGTTGCCCAAAGTCATTATCCATTTCGGGTCGCGGGGAAAGTGGAGCCAATCCCAGCTGACTATGGGGTTCATGCTGGACAGTAGGCCTTGGCAACGCAGAGACAGACAACCACTCACACCTTTGATTAAAGTAGTGCCTTTGGACTGTGGGAGGAACCCGGTGAACCCTGAGGAAACCACTGCACCGCTGTGGTATGTGAGAGAAATAGTTTGTTTGTTTTAGAAACGTGAGGAAAATCGAGATGTCCCCAAACTTGTGACCAGGAGAGTTTTGTCCAGAAACATTTACGTATTTCTTTAAATAACGTCTTTTTTCAATTTCTTAAACCTTTTGTCCATGTAAGTGCCTCAGAAAAAGTAGTTCCTAGTCTATGTAGCCTCCGTTCTTCTATTACTCTATAGGGCCCAACATCTCGTCGTTTGAACCACGTTAAGGACATGTTTTATGTCAACCCTGATGCGATATGCTACGCTTTTTTCTTCGTAAAGGGATCAGAATCCCAATTCCAGCCAAGCGGGAGATCGCTGGGCGAATCCCAGGCTCAGTTCTCTGATGAGGACCCTTGAGGAGTGGGCTGTTAGGATTGGGGAGCGGGGGTCTCTTAGGAGGAGCTGTGATTGGAAGCAGATGTTGGCCAGCGAGGGTGGAGGTAGAGCGGAGGCGGGGGGGGCGCATTAGGGGGGTTTCGGAAAATTCTCAGGCCTCAGTCTTCACTTTCTGGGCCCTGTCTCTCTCAGCCAATAAGGGCCTGCCGCTAGAAGGCTGGAAGGCCGTTTGAAGCGCCGGGATTGGATGAGAAGCGCTACGTGGGTGCAGGGAGCAGATGGTCCTGGGAAAAGGGCGATGACTCCCAGCCGGCGAACTGTAAAAGAGAAGTGAAAACACTCTGAGCAGCAACTGGACATGGACCAGATTCTGGGCTAATCCAGCTGCACAGACACACACACACACACACACACACACCACCATGCACTTGTACAAACAGAGCAAACATATGCCTGGAATTGCAATTACTGGGCAGCTGCAATACTCTCAACAACGTCCCAGCAGAATGTGAGGACACCTTGCGTAGTGGTGTACCTCCCAATCTTCCCCCCACACCACAACTAAGCAGCTAATTACCACAGTATTACACCGTTTAAGTGGATTTTTATAGATACAAAATGCAAGGCTTTCCAGATTAGGAACAATTGGCCTATATTTTCATGATTTCTAATTCACTTATTGTTGCCATGGCAATATTCAGTTACCGTATTTCTAGATATTTACAATATTTAATTTTAATTTTGCATGGATGGATGGATGGATGGATGGATGGATGGATGGATGGATGGATGGGTGGGTGGATGGGTGGGTAGCATGAATGGATGAAAGTAGCATAATTCCAATTATCGGCCATATTATTATTACAGCCCCACTGGAGGCCAAGAAACATCTCTGTGCTCTGGGTGCAGCGGTTCACCTCTGCTGTTAATCATCTGTAATCTGACGTAACAAAATGAGCGTTTCTTTTAAACTGTCCAGTCATATTGTGTTAGAAAAGAGGCAGTGGCTGATTTCGGGTGACTCAGAAGAAGCCTGTGCTAGTCCTGACCTTCGCAGCACTGGAGGCATGACTAAATCAATACATTTAGGTTTTGACCCTTTCAAAAGTCGTGCAGGCGAAAAACTGCTCACGAATGAATTATATACTTTCATGTGCACAGACATTTAATAACCACGCACACAGAATGAGTCCTCACAGATACAACAACCAAGATTCATTTACTGAACCGCAAGTGAGGATAAACACGCGTGAGAGTGAACCAAGGAAATCATTGACTCTGATTGGCCACTTTCCATGTCAATCACACCACCGTGGCCTTCACTGAGCTTCGATTGGCAGCTGCATTTACTGGGAAACATGCTCACAAAGTGTTCATGAGCAGAGTGGATGCTATTCTGAACTGATACCACCAAGCTTGTCTGAATGACAAATAGCGATGTATTTCTCAGTTGCAGTAGCTAGCTGTGGAAAACGGCTGATGCTAAGCTGTGTTCAGGAGCTTGAGCCATAACTGGCTGATGTCAAGTCTGTGGAGGTGTGATCGAGGTGAAAAATGGTCAATGCCTACTTTGGTTTCTGCCCCAAATTGTCAAAACATTTGCCAAAATATGCTTCTCATAGTTCTCAAGTTCAGCACGTTGTTTTTTAGCCTTATAGCAGCTTCCTTGCCTTTCACTGCCACAGCTTTTCTGTTCATGTTGAACAATGGCAACTACAGACTCCAAATGGCAGAAGCAAGCCTATGTAACTTGCCCCTGCACTAATGAAGCGATGAAACACACCTGAGTAATCGTAAACCCCTTTAACGTTTTTTTCATATTGTAAGACAGAAGTGTTATTGTTACCTGCTTGACATATTTCGACTACTTCCTGTAGTCATCATCAGAAGCGTCATATGACTGATTTCAATGGCCTCTCTGATTAAGCGGTGGTGTTTGTTTTTTTATGTTAAGTGTTTAATTCTAAAATTCATGCCGCTGACTTTTAATTAATGTCTGGAATATGCACTTTAATCTGATCTTACACTGAGGAGCAGAGGGGAAAATCAAAGAAAAATATGTCATTGCATTGTGAATGGCACTGTACATGTTGATAAAGCCACATTAAGGCCAAAATTATTTAAATATGTGATTTTACTAAAGACCAAATTTTATAGATTATGCAAAAATGTAGAGAGTGGTGTGGGCCCTCCCAGGAATATCAGGAAATATGTTGTAGTCATGTGCGGATTGATACTGAAATAGCGATACCTCTCATTCCAGGTATTTATGTTTTAAAATCAAATCATATATAAAAATATAAATATTTTAGTAGTATTTGGGGATGAATGTGTAATTTATCATTAACAGGAACATGGTGAAAAGTAACTTTACTATTGCAATCTCATCTAAATGATACGCAGTTGCTAGGAACTACAGAGGGTCCTCGACTTACGACAGGGTTCCATTTCTCAGTGTGCGTTGTAAGTCAAAGTTCGACATAAGTTGAAACCCCCTTACATGAGTGTGTATGTGTGTAATGCCCTGGGGCCATTTTTCTGTTAGTCCAGAGGGAAACATTCACCTACCTGAGGCTCTGTTTCCCCAGTTTTCTGAGCATTTTATTACATATACTTTTACTTTCACACCATTAAAAAAACAAAAAAGGGGGTTCGTAACCATAAATTTTTGTTAGGTGAGTATGTCGTAAGTCAAGGACCCCCTGTACTTCTTTTTCTGCCTGTCGAAATATGGCTGTATAAACAAATAAGCAGAAATCCTACCTTCCTACCAAGTCCTCCCCATTTGACGTGTACGCACGTCGCTTTCGCATTGTAGCCAATCTTCTGACTTATGGAGACATATTCATTCTAGTTCTAGCAAAGTGACTGTGTTTAAACATTACTGTGTTTAGTGCTAACACACACACACGCACACACAGGCATTAACAGTGTACATTAGCGATAATATTAAAAAAGAAAAATTATTTTTGCAAATACCTGTGCAGTGCAGGTTGTACATGAAGATACATTTATGCAATACATGCATGTGTGGCGCTAGTTCAGTTCCACAAACGTATGTGACACAAACCTCGTCAAACATCTCCGCGTAAACCACAGCACCGTATATGATTAGCTTATAATGAGGTAAACTATAGAGGAGGAGAGGAGAAAGACAGGTGCTGCAGACAGACACTAACTAGTTACAGAGGTAGAAAATGTATTTCCTTTTCATTATTTTTCTGGTATGTCCAAAACAATAAGAACAAGTAGCCTGATGTATTCATTATGAAGCTGTGATCTGATATACATTCATAAAAAAAAAAATATATATATATATATATATATATATATCAGAACACAAGTTTTTGTAAAAAGTATCGG
This sequence comes from Lepidarchus adonis, assembly GCA_037576955.1. Classification (NCBI taxonomy): domain Eukaryota; kingdom Metazoa; phylum Chordata; class Actinopteri; order Characiformes; family Lepidarchidae; genus Lepidarchus; species Lepidarchus adonis. The sequence continues at coordinate 18,603,299 of JBBIGC010000020.1, forward strand.
ATTAGTATCGACGATACCAACCTGAATTATACTTAGTATCGGATCGGACAGAAAATATCGCACATCAGTAGCACACAGTATCTGTATGACAACAGCTGGATAATAAGCCCATTCAGTCAGCACTCCACACTGACTTCGGCCAAATAATAAATACAACAGGAGCCCTTCCCTGTCTTCTTGACCCTCCACCTGCCTCCACCATCTCTGGCAACTGTGAGTCATTTCATTTGGTCTTTCATTGTGTCTATCTCTCCTGCCACCTCGAGAGGGGTTTTGCTGTCATAACAAAAAAAAATCAATCAGAATTCCTGATGGAAAGCCCATATTACCATCTGAAGCTGGTTCATTTCCCGTCCCAGAATGCCAGGTCTCCAGTTCGTGGCCCCTCATGAATACAGCAAAGGCTGCTCTAGAGGAGGTTCTGGGGGTTTCTCCCAGGTTCAGTCACACATTACCCGAGACCTGGACGAGTGTAATAAAAATGCAAATAGAAGTTAAACCTAAAGGAGCCCTCCCCACCAAGCACCAACCCCTGTAAACCTCTGTAATGCACTTCCCACCTGTGGCTTTATCTGGGCCAGGATGTCTTTGCTACATCACAGAGCCACAGAGGGAGGAAAAGAACGAGACAGACCTGAGTAGACTCTCGCTGTTGTGCTTTAGTAAGGGGGAAGGCTGAAGATGACGTTTTTGAAATGCCTGTTGATTTAGGATTATCTCTTTTCCATAAAAAAGGATGTGAAAAGCTCATAAAGGTCAAGCTTTTGTTGCTTTGCAAGTTGTAGAGGTTCTAAGAAGCTCCTCAGGCCTTAGACAGGAAATCTTGAGTCTGGATAATTTATTGAATGTTAACCCATCTTCTCTTAATCTTCTCATTTCTAGTTCCTACTTTTTTAATGATCTAGTGACACTCATGAAGAATAGACCGAGAGGGTAACATGCATCCTTCCCACCCAGAGAGCAGCTACATTTTGGAGAATTGCTATTGCATCACTGGAGCCTAAAATAGTAGTCTACCAAAAACGGGTTGAAGCTTTAGAGCCAAATTTCTGGCTAACCGTCAATCCAGACCTCAGCCCACAAGGAGAGAAATACAAAAGACCAAGCAAACGACGCTCTCATGAGGGCAAACATTAACGAGAAGCTTGCCAACGGCACTCTCACGAGGGCACGCATTAGAGAGAAGCCTGCCAACGACACTCTCATGAGGGCACACATTAGAAAAGCTTGTTAACAGCACTCTCTTGAGGGCACATTAAAGAGAATCCTGCTTTTTCCAAACCAAGCTGAAATGTTTTGTCACTGGGGATGGATATTTAAGGTTTTGCTCATCCACTTGTTTACATAAAGCATGGGATAATCGTTAATTAATGACATATATGTATTTCTATAAACATACATGCAACACCACATTAACTTGCAAACATGCAACACCATATATTATATCACTTCCGTTTCCCTTTCATAACTTTAACCTATTTAACACCAACCCAATGGTATTTTAACACTAGCTTTAGTTCAATCAATGACATTTAAAACTAGTAAGGTTTTCAAACTGTATGCTATTTTTACTTGCATGTTGCAGTTATATAGTGAGAGTTTGTATTTTTGATGCAGGTGCATGTCAGACAACAGCTGTGGTCTCTATCAGTGTCTTCCCTTGAGGTAGGAGTTGAAAGAAGGTGACCCTTGCTGGTGCTATTTATTTCTTGTTAGCTTAAAATGGCTACATATACAAGATATAGGACGTTATTTCCTTTCAGGCACAGACATGCATGTTATGACCATCGTGTTTAGGCTTTCCAGTGTTTTCCATATTTCGTACATGCCCTATTTTTGTGTGTTCGGTTTGGTTTTAGTGATGCACAGTGATGCATGTTTGACACCTTCATTTGTTAGAAATTTCGAAGTTGTTTAATGTATATTCATGGTTTTTGCAGCAACCATGAAATTAGCCTAATCTAGAGTCCACTGGGAATCTAATCACGGAGGGCTTCATGACGTCCCAGAATGCTTCTGCTGATCTCTGGCTGCTATTGACCAAAACCGTATTCCAGCATTCTGGACAATGAACCCAGAATAGACTTCAGGCCATAAGGAGACTGGGTATGTGGAATTGGGAGGGGGGAAATGGGGCGAGGGTCAGGTCATATTTCATAAACTGTAGTGTAATGGAACCGCAACACAGGACTTAATGTGCGTCATGAGGCCGATCGCTCTCTTTGAGTCTTCGCACAGGCTCATGGGCTCCAGAGCACCGACTCTGGAGGGTCAGTTTGTCATGTGTATAGCCATTTTTAGCATTACAGATGAGGAAAGCCAGTTTATGAAAAAGTAGGAATGAATTCACTTCCACTACCATAATCTTACAATGAGTTTCTGATTGGTTTCTAACTGAAGTTTTCCCTGAGGACCAGCAGGTGGGTCTAGATGGTCCTTCCTTATTTCCTTTCATGTAGTTGGTGAACACCCATTGTAGTCATCAAATAAGTCAGTGAGTAGAAAACAAGTGGGAAAAGTTTAAATAGTTTGGACAATTAGAATGGCAAAAATATAACTACAATTTTCCATCATCTCCAGGTATAATCGATCAACCATGTTAGGAGCCCACATTTGTTAGCATTAGAAGTCAACAGTCAAACCCTCTGACATCTCTGCACCTTCTCAAACTGCATCAAAGTCTTTATTAAGGTGGTGCAGAGCTGTGGTTTAGGCCTCAGTATGACTTACTGTAAACTCTGAACCCAATTTTGAATTAATACATTTATATTTTTAAAAAATCATTTTTACATAGTGAGCTTGTTCTTGAGATTGTTCTTGTACCTGGAAGTCGCTTTGGACAAAAGCTTCAGCCAAATGAATAAATATAAATGTAAATGTGATCTATACAGTGTTCTAAGCTACAACAGCATGTTTGCACCACCTTAAAAAAGAAAGTTTTGGTGATGTTTTCCCAGAAACTGTTTGGGTGACTATTGACTTCTAGTCTAGTTGCATTAATTGTGTAGTTCTGGTGCTGAAGAAGCAAAAATTGGCCTAATTATTGTTTAATTCTTCATTTAGGAAGTTGAGGATGAATGACTAATAGTGGTGCTCATCACCGTTGTCATGGTGAACAGTGTATAACGCTGGAAAGTGCTTGTTAACTGTGGTAGCAGCACTAAAACCTATGGTTTATGGATAAAAAACGATAAAGCTTCTGGGGAATATTGGGTGGGCTAGTGAACATTGTGACATTTTGAATGGTCTGTGTCTTTTCTTGGTGAAATCTGCTGTAAAAGTGAAAGTTTTTGGGTCGTAGTGAGAAGAGCGTTGGATTGCAGTGAAGATTTTCAGACATTTTGGGTCGACTCTGCTTTGGCTGATGGGACATGAGGCAGCTGGGACCCGCCAGTCTTTAGCATAAATATTTGGGCTGAGACTCAACACACCAGGCACTCTACTGCAAGATGCTTCAAGCATGTGTGTGTGTGTGTGTGTGTGTGTGTGTGTGTGTGTGTGTGTGTGTGTGTGTGTGTGTGTGTGTGTATATGTGTGT
>JBBIGC010000020.1:18612448-18625864 GCA_037576955.1 Lepidarchus adonis
CCGGAATCAAATTCCTTGTATGTGTTCACTCACTTACTTGGCCAATAAACACGATTCTGATTCTGATTCTGATTGTAAGTTTCTCAACAGTGAATCTGGAATCTGATGTTTTAAATCCAAGATTAGGAACATTCTTTTTATGGGAAGCTACCTCATTGGCCTTCCATAACTGCTCCAAGTCTCAGGAACAATGTTACTAAAGAAATACTGTCTAAAATCGACAGTGAATGCTCCACCATGAAGAAAAACCTGTTTGAAATATTTACTGACTAAATATAGCTGGCAGGCTGTGTTGTGGGTGATGATTAGCAATGAAAAAAACCCGTGTCTCATTTAAACAATGGTTTATAATAAACTTGACCACAGATCTGCCGCAGAGTCTGCAGAGAAGCGCATGCAAAGGTGACAAATTGCATGTGAAAGCAAAATCCTAGCTGTTTAAGCATGTTTGGGCAAAGTTTGTGCCTGCTACTATGTATACATGTGTTTGCATTCACACACACACACACACACACACACATATATATATATATATATGTATGTATGTGTAATTTGTCCTATTTTCTGTGCCTTTGCAGTCTCATATAGCTGTATGCAAAACTGACGCAAAGAAATAAAAGACACTTTTTTTCTTTTTCACGTACATTTTATAACGTAACAATTTGAAGTACAATAAGAAATAGAAGCTACCATTTATAAAACTCTCCAGCAGAACTTAATGATGGGCCAGCATCAGCCTTTTCTTTATATAACCGTATAAGCAGACAGGTCTTTAAATTTCATATCAACTTTTTTTTGTTCTTCTGTATAAAAAAAGAAGGAAAAACAAAAGAAAACTCGCTACATTTGGTCCTGCGCTACCTCAGTTTTCCCATGAAAGCACCAGCTGTCTGCATCTCATATTTCAAAGTTTATAAAATATAAATTATTGAAAAATATTCAAATGTTTGTGAACTAAATACATTAAAATTCTCATTAAACCAAAAAAAACAAAACAAAAAAAACAGAAACACTATAAATTGTACAAAAAAGAAGAAGAACTGGAATGGAAACATGGATTCCTCATTAATGGCTTCGTGATATGCCCTCGTCGCGAATCGCACGATGTGGATCAGGATCGTTGCTCTTGATACACATGTCCATCATTCCTTCATTCAATGATATCTGATATTTGCCCACAGACAGAAAGAGGAGACGTGACCTTTTCTGATGACATGAAGTACGAGGAAACAAGAATGCGAGTGAATTTGTTACCACATAAAACCACTTTCAGGTGGAGCAACCACAATGAAACATACGTCCACACCCGTCTCCTTTGTTCTCAAGATCCATTATCTTTCCTAGAAGATATTTCATACTCCGGGTACGCGACTGGTACCTGCGCTCGATGCCGTCGCTCCATACAGTTAACAGATGACAAACAAAAGGGATGAAGCTAATGGATGTTCCACGAGCAGTATGGAGGAGCTTCTGCCCCAAGACCTCACATGTGCTTGCGTGTTGTTACTGCTTTGACCGTGGCTTATTTGTTCAATCTAGGTCTTTAAATAAAGAATTATGAAACGCGATCTGTACAAATAGACAGCTCCGAAAGATGGCTAGCGTTCCACCGCTGTAAACAATAACATTTGTTTTTCTTTTCCTAGATACTTCTCCACTTTGGCTTTTCCCACAAGGCCCCTGTGTACTGAGTTCTTCCCACACAGGAACACGATCCGTGGCTGAAAAACAACAACTGACAGCATAAACCAGTTCTCCTGAAACTGCTTCAGTCCATTACTGTGTGATAAAGACGACCAAGAACTGAAAGCAATGACATTTCTGTATGAACGTTTTACCGCTGCTACTTTAGTCCTCGGGTCCTGCACACGATATGTAGGAGCTCAATGCTAATGCTACATGAATGTGCCATTTGCATCTGAAGTCACTACAATCAGAAATGATACTTCTTTAACGCAGGGGTGGGCGATACGGCAAAAATATCACTTCACGATACTTTGAGAAGCTTTCAAATTTGTATATAATTTAGATTTTTTTTTACATCAAAGTATAATGAGTACAATCATTTTTTTTAAATCACCGCAGGACAATTAGTTCACTGAAGTGAAACTAATGATGTTCTTTTTGAAATAAGACATTAAGTATAACAGTGCTAAGTACTGACGATATCACAATGCACTCAAAAATAATACTGTGGCCATAATTTGTCACGATAACGATAAATATCGCCATATTGCCCAGCTCTACTTAAACGGAACGCAATGACGATCACAACAGTCGAAACCTACTCGTTACATCCCTACTTTCTTGAGCCAATCAAAACTTTCTTCCTGCTCACACAATTCCTCGTCCTGTACAAGCTCAATTCCAGCAGTTAATCTCGCTAAGGCTAAGCCAGACAATGCTAGTTGCTTTGTGGCGACTAGCCTTCCATCCAAACAAAAGCAGACATCCATTCACGTAACTAAAGCTATCCTTCTAGAGGACAAGGGGACCAGTTAAATGACTTTCCAATGTGCTAGACTCTTCTCACCCGACTGCTTATAGACAGTGAGACCGTAGACATGCTTTTATTACATTTGCTGCAAAGTCTCACAAAAAAAGACAAAAACACGAGGCAAAAGGATGTGACGGAAATGTCAAAACAGACTTAAACTAAGGCAAGAGATGCTTGAAGTCCTTTGTCTTAAGAGCCATGAGTTGGGCACCGCTCAAGAGCTGCCTGTGTCGCATTCGGTTAAAACCGAAACACTTCTGCTCACTGCCTGCCACCGTTGAGCAGAAAACGGCTACTTTCGGTTGTGTCTGTCACCCATTCTCGGTTTGAGTGTGAAGCAGCACTTCTTCTAACTGAACTGCATGAGTTTTTAAAAAAAGGAAACGACAAAAACAGTATCTTCTGCTGACCGAGTCAGAGATTTTCACTCTGGAGTTATGTGCAAAGAAAATAACCATCTTTCTGACAAAGCAGGGTTGGGGGCAGGCATTCGGCATTATAAACCCTTCATCTTACACACATGAGCCATAAAACTCAAAAAGTTAATACTGGCACAAAAAAAGAAATAAAAAAATAAAAATACTTTTTGTTTTTTTTTCATTCTTGAGGTCCATCTGAGAACTCTGCCCGTGCCTTATGCGAGGCGGGACAGTGACAGTGAGTAACTTAATAGTAAATGTTTCTGTGAAGTTCCTTGTTCTCTCTAATTTTGGCAACATTATTTAACAACAGGAACTTTCCGTTCATACAATGTCCGTTTTCGGAAGGAGTCCTTCATTCTTTCCCTGTCCCCTCCCCATTCTCTAGCATCAAAAAATGGCAGCTCTACTCAAAACTCAGTTTTTTTCCTGTTCTGAGCTGCATATGGATACATTACACATTCCCATTACAGATTTAAGGAACTTTGGTAAGAGTTATTGTTTTTTTTGTTGTTGTTTTTTTGGAATGCTTCCTTTTTGTGGCAGCTGCAGATCAATCAGTCAGCTCAAATACAAAAAAAAAGAAAAAAAAAGCATCATGACAAGGTATTAAGACAGGATGTGACTGGACCCAAAGTGGACACCCATGGCTACCAGGAATTGGAACAAAAACAGTCCTCTGGTTCCGCTCGTTTTTGTTTATTCACTCGTCCGTGTCGGGCTTGACGTCCAGCATGGCGTGCAGCTCCTCGGGCGTGTATCCCAGCAGGCTTTTCAAGTCGCACACGAAGCGGTAGACGTAGCGTTTGCCGGACGTCTTGTGAATGATGTTTTTGTCGTAGTAGTAGCGCAGGCCGCGGCTCAGCTTCTCGTAGTTCATCTTGGGCTTGTTCTTTCTCTTACCCCATCTTCTGGCCACCTGCAGGACAGAGAAAGTAGGTGAGATATACAGATGCATATGCATAGGTTCGATCCCCTTTCCTCCCGGGTTCTCCGGTTTCCTCCCACAGTCTAAAGGTTGACTGTCTACTCTACGTTGCCCATAGGTGTGAGTGTATGAATGGTTGTCTGCCTGTGTTGTCCTCCTGTCTAGGGTGAACCCTGCCTTAGGCCCACGGGCAGCTGGGATCGGCTAAAGCTTCCCCATGACCCAAAATGGGTAAGTGTCTTACTATGAAAGTACTTGCTTGGGGAAATAAATGGAATTATTCCACTATATTTGGAAGGCTTCTTCCTTCCTCTTAACAGTCACCATTACGGCATCGTGCAAATTGAAGAAAGTACATGCAATTGGTTATTTTTTCACAAATTCATTAACGAGTGCTAACTGAATACATGTGCAATCTTCTAAATGCAAAGTCGTCTAGTTTCACACTAAATTACGCTGGTAATGGTCTTCGCTAAAAGCCCCAATTTTGTCTTGTTCTGCCTTTAATCTGTGTCTGGATCCTTAAGAAAACAAACGCTCCGTTGTCAGTGTTGGTGGATGTCTTTTTCTGCAACCTGACCCCTATCTAGCCTTCACCAGGGCTGGACGCTGGCCTTATGACCTCTCACCTCATCGGGGTCGGAGAGTTTGAACTCCCAGCCGTCACCTGTCCAGCTGATAAACGACTGGCAGGACTTGTCCGTGAGCAGCTCCAGTAAAAACTGCCACAGCTGGATGGGTCCGCTACCTGCACACACACACAGATACCACGTTAGCGTTGAAGGGGGTGCAATGCAGCACATACTGAAAAACCCAAGCTCACAGCATGAGGAACGGGTTGAACTTAGTAGCACTGAAGATCAAGTGTGTATTGTTAATTTAGCCAATGTCCATTGAGTTTGTCCATCAGGAACGACATACACAATGTCTCGAGACTTCAACTCTTGATGCTAATTCCATTCCGCCTGACATCATCGAGGACCCCGCAACTAAAAAACGTGATGGGGAGCGTGTTACTGCAAGACCTCTGCATGTGTGAGATGAGTGTATGGCAGAGAAAGCGTGTGGGTGTGAGAAAACTCGGCCCACTGCCGCGAGAGGCCGACTTTTGCAACTCTCACAACAACTTGTGTGTCATTACACCGCATTGCACTTATTTTTAATTTAAAGTGTGCATTTTATTGAAAGGTGATGTCACCTCACAGCAAGAAGGTCCTGGGTTTGATCTCCAGGTCAGTTTGTGTGCCCTTGTTTGTTTGGGCTTCTTCCAGGTTCTCCAGTTTCTTCCCACTATCCAAAGGCTTGGGGTTTAGGTTGCCTAGCTACTCTACGTTCCCCATAGGTTAGTGTGTGTAAATGGTTGTGTCTCTGTGATGGGTCCAGGGTCAGCTGGGATCGGCTCTGACTTCCCCGCAACCCAGAAATGGATAAAATGGTTTGGAAAATGGAGACATTTTAAGCCCAAGGTGCATCACTGTTTCGCAAATCTGATTATACTGTCGGTGTTTATTGATGAGAACATATATTGGGTCCACTGAGGTCCTTGAGCGATGTACCGTCCTGCTACGCTGCTTCCTGGGTGCGATTGGTAGCTGCCTACTGCTCCATGTGCGGAGAGGCCACATTATTGCAGTGTGTTCACAATGAGAACGTTCACAGTTTGCAATATGGTTTGCCATTTGCAGAAGATACAGCAAACTGGACGCCTGATTTTCGTCCATTCTTTTGTCTCTTTCAAAGATCACACTGTACCACAGTGATAAATGAGCTTATTAAGATTCCTTGACGCAATTGTAGCCTTGCATTTTGGCTCCATACATCGGGGCTCCTTCACTTGCTCTTCAGCCTGAGTGAGATCATGCCCTCTGCCCTTGTTGACCACTAGAGCAAGACTCTCTCATGCCATGTCTGCTGCAGCGTGCTCAGAGCCTTCTGCACCCGCTTCTGCACACAGCTCGTTTTATCTTTGCGGTTTGTGCATTAAGATGAACCAACATTTCAGATCACACCTGCTTCAAAGTCGGCGAGAAGAACCGAGGAGAGAGGCAGGGTGGAGGAGAGACTCTCTGACAGTCAACAGCTCTCAGAAGAAACGTCTGCATATGTACGTTCGGCTAAAAATACACTCGCCGGTCGTACCCGAGCTTGATTACCTGCTTAGGTTTGCAGCAAACCCGAGGAACTGCAAGATCCAATAAGGTGGCACCCACTGTCGGAAAAAAGCTAAGCGCTCAGGAATTGATTTGGCGCTTGAAGCCAGAACCACGGTTGGACCGCACTTCGACCCCCACCCCCATGGCTCTTCGAGTGACTCTCGGAACAGACACTTAACAGTTAAACGTAGCTTTTGATTGTGGGCAGCGGAGTTAAAAAGGGGGTTGTGTTGATGACTTTGTGCGGCTCTGTGGTCGTGTCGCTCTCTTTAAAGGCTTGATGCATTTGTACTTTGTTTGTGATTTGGAAACGCGGAACATGAACAAACCTCAAAGCTCAGGCAAAAGGCTGTTTTTATCGCTCGCTCGCCTTATCCTCCCCCTCATCTCCAGGACTGAGCGCAACCAGCAAGCGCTGTGGCTTCCACTGCTAGAAACAGCCATTTCAGACCATTACATAAATGCCCATTAGACTAGTCTACAGGCTTCTCTCTCTCTGTGTCTCTCCCAGGCTCGCTCTCTCACTCTCATACACAGAAACGAGCTACTATTGTATAAAGTCTGAGAGCTAATGACGCAGATATTCGCTTTGTTAGTTCAGAATGGGTGCTTAATGTAATGGCAGGTAGTGAGAGCTCATTAATGCCAGTGTTTTGCTTCCTTTTCGCACATTTCCTCTGTCTTTCAAACCTTGGAAAGTGTGAAATTGTGCATTTTTAAAGAAATTCAACTCATTGCACTATCGACAGCAGTGTAGAAGGACGGGACCTTCCTCAGTGGTGCCCAGGTTGGCACTTGAACCCCTGACCTTCCGTTTGCAAGGGTAAGGTCCTAACCACTAGGCCACCACTCACTTTTAAGTAACACAATTAGATTTTTATTTGCATCGATGCGTTGACTAAAATAGCACATGAACTGTACTATCGAATTGACACATAAATCAACTCATTTTCCTTCATTTTTCTGTCAGCAGTGGGTTTTTTTTTACTACATCATCGTATTTGTGTCCAGATTGTAATCTGTGAGAGTTGATGAAATGTCAAATACTTCATAATAGCAAAAATGATCCAATCCTTGGCTAAAATACTCAAATTGTGATTTTTAACCCACCACACTGGGCTGAACACCGGCCCTCCAGCACCTCTTTGAGTACAACCTCTATGTAGTTTAACAAAGCTTAACCTTGGCGACTAAGGAACCAGAAATTCTCAATAAAAAAAGACCAGTTTGGATGAAAGTGACTTAAATTGGCATTAAAAGTGGAAAAGTCGACGCGTGTGTTGTGACAGGCGTGTTTGTAGGCTTGAAAAGCAGTGTCTTTGTGTGCTTTTCTGTAGCGCCGGTTCAGACAGCCTCCCAGAGATGGAGCGATAAAGAGACTCTCAGGTTAAGTGCACAGAGCCGCTATCATTTTGTGCGCTGTGCCCTCCGTTGCCAAGACGACCTGGGAAATGGGTTGAGATGCGGGCCGTAGATAAGCCCGTGCACATGAAAAATGAGGAGACGGAGAGCAAGGTGTTGGCAAAGAGAGAGAGAGAGAGAGAGAGAGAGAGAGAGAGAGAGAGAGAAAGAGAGAGGGAATCATGTTTGTCTGGGTTGTTTTTTGGTGTTGCAAATTAGTTGGGCACATGGCACATAAGCGAGCTGACGGAGGCAATGGTGCAAAAGTAGAAACACGAGAACCTAGAGCTTGCAATCCTTTCGCTAAAGGTGCCGTTGTGGTTACAAAACTGGTGCAAGGTGCTGTTTCGGATCCAGAGGCCTCGTCCTACTAAGTGCGGTCTCTTGTAGATTTAGAGCACAGCGCGTTCACGTCACCATATCTTCCCAACAGTCGATCTACACCACTCAGCCAACATTAACACCTCTGCCAGGTGACGGGAACAACATTGACTTCCTACTTATTTCATTACATTGACCTCTGTCAGGGGGTGGGATATATTAGCCAACAAGTGAACAGTCAGTTGTTGAAGTTCACGTTCTAGAGCCACTTTAACGAACATCTCCGCAGGTCTTGTGGAGCGTTCCAGGTCTGCAGTAGTTAGTGCCTATCAAAAGTGGTTAATTATCAATACTAATTATTAATAGATAGATTGACATCATTTCCCTCATCATACCTCACTGCTTTGTGCAATCATCATAATTCCCTGGACAACATAACTGCATTTATTTGTCTCCTTTGTGACATTATTGTATGAAATATCATATAGAACTGATTTATTTTTTGCACTTGTTTTCCCTTGTGCAATACCATTTTTCTGTGCAATATAACCACATTTTTGCACTCATGTTTCAAATTTCTGCTATTTCAGAGACTTTTATATTTTAGAACCTTATTCTTATCTGCTTATTATTTTTTATATCATTGTTGGTTTCTTAACAAATTACTTGCGCTGTTGTAGCTGCAGGAAAGAAAATTTCGTTCTGTTGTGCATTGCTGGTGAACATTGTACTTAGTCTAAATCTAAGTTGCCTAAGTCTAAGATGAGGGTCGTGAGCACCCAAGGCTCATTGATGAATGTGGCTAGCGAAAGAGGAGGTCCTGTTGTACAAAATGTTAAAGCTAGCTCTGACAGAATGGGTCTTAAGTTGCTGATATTTCAGCTTAAACCTTGAGCACCAACGAAACATGATGCCGTTGTTGAATATTCAGTGGGATGTGATTCAGCGATGCCATGCTTCACCTTGGTTTCCATTGTTGAGGTCTGACTAATAGCTGCATCAGCGAATTCTGGAGGTGGGGTGAGGTGTTGTGGGTATTTGAGTGAGCTATCTTTAGGGGGAAACTGACCTGTGTAGCCGGCGAGGGCGGCGGCGGGGATGACTGGCTTGTCCTTGCTGAGGTCGGATCGCTCCCGGACGTAGTCTTTGAAGGTGCCTTTGTGCTTGTGGCCGTGCAGGGCCGTGGGATAGTCCTCGGAGTCGAAGCTGTCGTAGGAGGGCACGCGCTGCAGGCTGTTGAACGACGACTGGCTGCTCCATGACTGCGTGAGGCGGTCGCAGCTTTCGAAGCTTTCTGTGCTTTCGAATGAATCCTGGCCTCCGAGTTTGCCTAAGAGACAGAACGAGAAATAGAAACATTCGATCATTTTCCAAACTTTTCATGGGGAAGCTGGAACCGATCCCAGTCGACTACGGGCACTGGACAGGAGGCCGACTCTTCACAGGGCAACATTTTCACACGGTGGGTAATGTAGAGTAGCCTGTCAAGCTATACTGGCTTGATGGGAGAAAACTGGAGAACCCGGAGGAAAAAAATCTGTTGACGAACCCAGGACCTTCTAGCTCTGGGGTGACAGCACTAACCACTGCACCACAGCTAACAACCTGAAAACTATTAAAACAATCTTCAATTTCATGAGAAGTTGAACCACAGCTTGTGCTTAGCAGCTGTAGCCAAACTCGTAGCTTTATAAGGTGCAATGTTTGGGAGCCATTCTAGCCAGGGGAGGTTTAATGTGGGAAAATAGCTAAGAGTGGCTCTGTACCAAGACGCAGAAGCAGCCAGCATTACTACGAAATTTCCCTTATGCAACAGCCATGAATTCGTTGACTTTTTTTATTGTAATAGGAGGAAAATCAAAATCGCTTCTCAGTTTAAAGCCAAAACACAGATAAAACGAACTGCGCCAATTGAACGCCACTTTAGGAACGAAACTTAATACGGTGGACAGACTGATCCCAACATCTTCAACTGCAAAATTGAAGCCACATGTGAGGACTTGTAGTGTCACAAATACTTTCCCACGTTGGCAACAAAATAAGCGGTGTTCTTGCCAAAATGAAACATTGCATTAAACTCAGCGAAGTCCTGCATCGTTCCAAGATCTTGCGCTTGTTCAGTGGGAACACCCGACCGAGCATGGTCCAGTAAATTATGGAAAAGCTCAGAGGTTTTGCACTAAAATTAAGTAGCTGATGAGTAACTGAAACGTATAGTCATCGGTTTTGCCTAATTCATAACATACTTAACAAATTGACATGGTTTGGAGCAAGTGTGTGAGGAACTAGGCCTCAATTTTGTCCATTTTTTTGTCCAGCTTACATGATCAATTGTGACCCAATGTCCACTGCAAAAAATAAAAAATAAAATAATATATTTAAAGAATGCTTCATTTGTTCACAGCACTTAACTTATATACTATACTTAATATTTTTTTTTTTTTTTTTTTCTTCAAGAGGATATCTGAGAGTAGCTAAAATTTGAGGTTGTTTAAGGCGAGTAAATTATAACAAAGGTTTAACTTTTCAGTCATCGTAAATTTGGGCGACTGGCTTGTAGTATATAAGGTAAATTTAAAGGTATAAAAGCCATATGACCTCTGATTGAAGAGCGTGACAGCAAAGCTTGTGTGCTCAACGCGGTAAAACAACGTTCAAAAGTGCATTGTGCTCCTTTGGTCTTTTGACACCTCTGGTGCCTTACGAGAAGACGAAGGCACTCGAAAGCAGCGTCCCAATTACCATCACTCGGCCTGAAACCTTTTACATAAAAAGGCAGGGGCTGGATATCTCGCTGCTCTCTGTGGCTTTGCACTTTGATGCAAACAGCTTTGTTTTTTCTTCTTCTTCTTCTTCCCCATCTTGTTTTTTTTCTTCTTTTTTTCTTCTTCTTCTCTGTACACTGCAGGAACCACAAATAAAAACCCAACGGTCCCTTTCGCTCTGCATGCAGATGTGCAAAACACACATGAAGAAAATCTCACCAAAAAACCAAAGCTGGGCGGACCACGCGTACGCCACCTCCGACCGCTTCAGACACGGTGGACGATGGACAGAAACGGGGACGCTGATCTGTTCGGAGAGAAAACAATGGTTCTCGTCTCGTACTAAGATCTGGTAATGGGGACGGTCCCTTCGGTTTGTGCCAGTGGTCAGAACATATGCGCCATCAGTCAAACATGTGCTCATTACTTTCACACCTTTCTGAACAGTCGCGAGGACGCAAGGCAATGTTTTTGCTGTTAACATTTCTCTGCGGTTGCCTGCCATTGCGAAATGCAACCTTGGCAAAAAAAAGCAACAAAAACAATCCCCTCAGCCCACCCTAAACATGCCGAGACCTTGTTGGGTGCTAAAATTAAAATGATGCTTTCAAGTCACAATTTCTGACCAAGTTACAGTCGTGTGCAAAAGTTTTGGCGCCCCAAAATGGTCCAAACCACTTACCCATTTTGGGTTGTGGGGAAGCTGGAGCCAATCCCAACTGACTATGAGTGCCGGAATACTAGGCTAACCAATCACAGGGCAACACAAACACAATCATTCACACCTATGGGACTAAACCCATCAGAAGGACTGAACCCAGGACCTTCATGCTTTAAAGGAACTAATTCTTGCACAACCATGCTGCCCCTAAGCTAAATATATAAAAATGAAAATATAAAAAGCGTCATAACTTTCACACAGGCCACATTTGCATTATATTTTTAATTGCCCCCAATGTGGAACATGTATAACTGTATATACACATGCGCTGGTCCTTGTTGCCATTTATATCCTTCCTTTACACAAACCCAACCACTCACATGTAAAGATTCACCGCCCACCAGCCCACACACACCACCACCTGTTCTGCCCCCTCACTCTTAGGCCTCACCTCTGCTGATGCGCCCCACGCACATGTTGTCGGGCGACACGACTTCCTGTTTCACCGAGAAGTAATCCCCCTGCAGAGGGTTGAGGGGCGTGTCCCGCAGAATAACACTGGAGTACTCGCTCTCGTACTTGAGCGACAGCAGATCCTCTGAGCTGATTGGGTGTAGGGTCTGGTAGGACTCTGTGATGAAGCCGGGCTCTGAGTACTCTGAAGGTGGCACGCACTGGGCATGCTCAATGCCATAACCTAGAGGAAGGGTTAAAATAGCATGAGTGATATGGCGATACTGCATCATTTTATTCACAGACTGCTTCGTAGGGGTGGGCGATATGGCAAAAATATCATATCAGGGTAATTTGAAAAATTTTTGTCACAATATGTATTTTTACATCATTTGTTAAGATGAAAGAAATGGAAATATTTTTAAAAATAGCAAAGTATAATAAAAATAAATAGTTTTTTTTCAGTGTTGCTCACACCACAGTACAGAAAATTTACTTAAGCAAGTCAAATGTGAAATGTTTTATTAGTACTTATGCACAGAAAGTGGTGACCACAATTTATCATGATACTGATAAAAATCGATATATATCGCGCTACTGCTGCATTTTGCATGACTAAGCTTTCCATGCTGCTGTATTCTGTCGGTAGTACAATGTTTGCATGGGTGTTCTGTTTTATTTAACTTAGTTAGACTTTGCACAGTCTGGAGTGGATCAGGATACATTTTACTGTGACAAGTAAACATCTTGATTTTTAGGGGTAGAACTGTTACAACAAGGAACATTTTCAACCAAAGATCAAATGAATTAATCAAACCAAAGATAAATCACCAGACACCAGACAATCAGGTTCACTAACATCCAAGCAAGGAACACTGGTTATGATGTGATAAACATGTGATAAACATCTTGAATCTTGAATGAATGTTAAATCTCTTATTTTTAACAATACAAAATATAAATTTACTGAGATATGAAAATATTGCTATGCAGGTATATATGGTTAGTAAATAATGCCCTTTGGGATCTAATCATATGTATATGTGAACAATAAACCTAGCAGTACTGCAACAGACTCTACCCCTTCATATAAGATCAACTCTTTCCTTAGACAAATCAATGCGCATCTCGTATTACAGTCTCTGTGGTGGCTGTGAAAGTGAGAGTGTGTGTGTGTGTGTGTGTGTGTGTGGTGTGTGTGTTCTAATGGAAGTCAAGCTAACAGCATTGGGGTACTCACTGACAAAGTAGTCTGAGGTATAGCGAGATTCCTGGAAACTCGAGGTCAGGCCGTTGACAGGGAAATGCTTTGGGTCTTCTGCGTGGAGAAAACAAAGAAAGAATATTTACCTCTCACTAGATGACCAATCAATGGGATTATCTTAATCATACATCAGCATGTGAGACATTTTTGTGGATCGTTATTTGATTTAACAGTACTCTCACATGATGACGTACCAACCGCTTTGCTGCTCGCTCCCCGTAACCTGTATCTGACAATTTCTCCTGAACTTCCTATGTTCATTTACTGAAGATAAGAAGCAAAGAATAGGCTACATGAAATCTCCTGCTGTTAACAATGTAAGGAAGATGATTTTGCACCATACAGCAAGTCTTCATCTCCAATTGATACCTCTACATGTTAATATTGTATATCGCATTTAACGTGCCAGCTCTGTTTATGTTTACTGTTGATTTGATTGATACACAGAATTGAGCAGAATAAGTGGCACTACCCATGAGAAAATGGAACATATTGGAATATGTTGCCAATATACAGTAATACAACATATACATAAAATATGTTGAAATGCAATG
>JBBIGC010000020.1:18628109-18641234 GCA_037576955.1 Lepidarchus adonis
TTTCCAGACAGGCAGCAAAGACCCAACACAGACTGAATATCCCTAGATGCAGCAAAACAAAGCCATCCTGTGGTTTGCTTCGGTTTGGGGGAACATAATTCATAGACAGCATGGAGCTGCCTACCTTGCAGGATCTCTTTATAGGCTTGGAGCATTTCACGACAACAAAGTGATGAATAAGCCTGGACCAAGACTCACATCGATTGGGCAAATCATCACGACTTCTGAGAGAAATTCTCAGAAAACATGTGCTTTTATGAAATGTGTTGGAATGGAAGAAAGCACCAACTGTGCCATATGCAAAAAAGCTATGAACAATGGTGCAATGGGCCAACTGCATCTATAATTGGTCTTTTTATGACACATGCAGTTGTTTGGATGCACTGAATAAAATCAAGTACAAAAGTTTCTACCACTTCATTATCATCCGTTACAGTTAACTCCTAGCTGTCGTATAGCCCAATGAAACAAGTGTGTCTCGGTCTCGTCTGTAAAACACGTCTAGTGAGGGATTGCGAGAGTCCTGAGAACAGTTCCCAAGCTCTGAATTTGATCACCTCCCTAAACTACGCTGCTGACCCTAACACTCATGAGGAGCTGCCAATATCACACTCTAATCTGATAATTCATAGAAAAGAGGAGGGCAGGAGGACAGAACGTTCCCTGTTGTTTAAAGTAGGTTAAGGGGTGTATCTTGTCATTTAATTTAGCAAGAGATGAAAAACGATGAAGAGAGACTGGCCAATGAAAGAATCCCATTTCGTCTACAATTTTTTTTGCACTCAGTGATTTTATCAAATGAAATTCATGCAACATTAGCTGGTAATTGACCATTGAGCATTAGGCCTGAATAAATTGAAAATTATTTTATTAAATATTAAATATTATATATTATAAATTGTGTTTAGAACATATCAATATTTTTATGTTTGTAAATATATATAAACAAAATGTATTATATTAATGTATATTTTTTATAATATTATTTTTTAACAATATACATACAACGTTGAATTATTTTCTAAAATATTATTTTCAGTATAGTGGGTTATTGAGGACACCATTTAGTTCATACAGAATGTGTGCAGTACCTTTAGGGATGCCGAGTCTCTGCTGTTCTTTGGTGAAGCCGCTGAAGGTGGCCTTCAGAGCCTGTGACATCATCTCTTTGCTCCCTGGAGTCAGCAGGGGGACGTCCCCGCATTCCAGATCTGTCCCAAACAAGAGCAGGAGAAATCATGGGTCAGATTACACAGCAAGAAAGTAATTTCAGCTTGCATGCGCTTTTATACAGAGTGAATTGACACAGCTTTACGATTGCAGATAACAGTTAAACAGAGATCCACAGCCTCGGTTACACTATCTCACTTATCCAGTAGTGATCAGTTTTAACCAATATATTTATAGTACACAGTCATTTATTTTGATTCCTCCAGGTTCTCCGGTTTCCTCCTACAGTCCAAAGGCTTGTGGTTTAGGTTGACTGCCTACTCTACATCACCCATAGGTGTGAATGTGTGTGGATGGTTGTCTGAACCCTGCCTTGGGCTCATAGTCAGCTGGGATCAGCTCCAGCTTCCCTGTGACCCAGTATGAATAAGCGATTTTGAAAAAGAAAAAACATGTTCGTATGACAACTGTAAAAAGACGTGAACGTAATTCATCAGACAACCATGCCAACAGTGATGTACACTTTAATAGTTATGTAACAATAATGATATCTCATGTTGTAAAATCTTCCCTCTGTATCTAATATAATATACTTATCTGAAGCACTTAATGACGGCGAAGAATGTCCTGGACTCTTTTAGCTCTACTAGATATTAATAGTTCATGTTGTTCATGCTGTAGCAGTTGCTATCGTTAACAGACTCATTTATAAGCACTTAATAATGTAGTACGTGTTATTCTCATTCTAGCCTCTCAGATAGTAATGCTGAAGCACTTGTATTGTATTCTATGACTAAGAAGAAACTTCTTTGTAGCTCTCCCATCAGCGGTGTCATGTCTGAACTAATGCTTGATTGTTCCTGTACCTGGAAGTCATTTTAGACAAAAGCTTCAAAAAAATCAATGTAAGTGTAACCACTGCCCCAGACTCTTCTCAGATTGATGCAGCAGACTGACCACTGTGGACCCTCTAAGCAACCATCTGCTTCTAAGCTGACCCTCCATATCTCAACAAAGCTTAAAGATACAGCAGAACCTGAGGGCACACCCGCCTCTGGTGCCCATCCATAACCCCATGCCCCAATCTGTCCATCCACAGACTTGCTTCTGTCGCCGGGGGTCAGTCGGCATGGTGAGAGGTCACGGTGGTTGGGTGATGGAGTCAAGCACGAACAGTGGTGTCAGTGTTTTGGAAGATCGCCTTCATGGCCTGTAGGTCCCCAGCAGGAGACAGAGGCCCTTTGATGAGTTAAACAGTGCCCGATGACTCGCACTAATCCAATTAGAATGGCTCGGGGTGACCGAGGAGGGGACCTGGGGAAACCCCCTTAAGGCTAACCCCCCCCCCCCCCAAGTTACAAGACTTCTTGGGCGGTGTAAGAGGGTGGGGTAATGGAATTTAAGCCCTTGATTGATATTATGTGACTTACAGAATAGCACACTAAATGGGGAGGCTGTCTGAGGGGTATCATGTCAAGAACTGTGACAGCAAGACCTAGACAATGAGAAGTCTATCTACACGCCAAAGGAACCATTCCAAAGGCAGAATAGAAAAACAGAACAACGAGGTGGCTTCTACTGTGGGGCAAAGGAATGTAGGCCTTGATTGATGTTCTTTGACTTAATTCACAGGACGTCATCCTTGCCATGTGTTTCACAAGTACTTCCATATGGCACTAGTCACTTTACTGCAAGTGATGTACTGTACTGAATGGTGTACTGTTAACCCCCCACACTAGAACCACCCAAATGTTGTCTAGCCCAGAGGTCGGGCTATACATGCTTTAAAGGAACATTTTTCAACATGTTGTTCATCCTCAAGTGACTGGTGTACAGCCTTTTGTGATTATCAAGTGTGACAGTGGAAACCGGCATGTTTTAGCTAGCTTTGGCTAACTGCTAAGCTAGTAGAGTGAATGGGAGAGGTGATTTAGGACAGTTTCATTTCTGCATTAGTGTTCATTTTGGGATACAACTTAGCTCAGGCTCTAGATGGTGAAATACGCTCAAACGAAATTCCAAGACAAAAGAGCTATCAACATTAGCAGCACATTTGCTAATGCAGTTTAAATAGCATAATGCTAAAAATATCGGAGCAACTTGAAAAGCTACAATAAACATTTCTTGCAGTATTGGCACCATTCTGTCTGCATTGCTTCCTTCTTTTAACATCTGAATGGCATAGTATAAGAAACTTTTGGGGTTACTTAATGTGATTTCACGGTTTTGGGTCTGGGTTTTGAACAATAGAAGACATTGTTTATGTTGAGTTAAATCTTAGTATAATGGTATTTTGTTTAGTACGTGTTCCTGTTTTGGTCAAATTATAAAGAAAACATACTAATTACACAATTGTCCCCTTTCCCCACAGCCGGGTACAGTCAATTGAGCGTATTTAGTTTGCTGACAGTGGCCAGTGGTGAGGACCTTGGCCTTGCAATTGGGTTCTGTTGATAGCTGCTACAAATCTGCACAACATTACTGAAGATCTGGATGCAGGAAGAGTGAGCTGAGTGAGGAAAACATGATGCAGTTGCAGTTCAATTCATTCATTCATTGGAGCTAATCCTGTTAGATCCCGTCAGGAAGGGTTCACCCTGAAGAGGAGGCCATCCCATTACCGAGCAACAACTCTGGACATTGGGACGAAACCAGAACGCCTGGAGAAAGGAGCTCGCAAACTCAGGGCCTTCTGAATAACATAGTATAAGAGACTTTTGAACAAGTGCACCATGTAACTAGGTTACTTAATGTGATTCGACAGTTGAATGCAGTCTGGGTTTTTGAACAAGAGCAGTGATATCGTTTATGTTGAGTTGGATGTTTTTATCATTAAAAATGCTATTGATTGTTGATATTTTTCAATGTATCGTATCCAAATTGAACATTTACATATCACGATGGTCAAAATGAGTCACTGGGCCAATCAAAAGAATGGGTTTGTGCCATGTGACGAAGCAAATCCACCGTCAAGAATCCAGCAAGTGTCCGAAAAACTGGGGCTGGAGACTTGGAACATGTGGACTTTCTCTGCAGATGATCTGTTCCTCACACCCAGATGTTCAGGCATTTCCACATGGTTTTGAACTGCTAGCTCTGGGCACCTCTCTCTCGCTCTTTTTCTCCCTCGCCGCTGAACGTTTACTTTATTGCTATGACAAATCATGGCAATATATACATATACATTCTCAAAGAAGTGCAATATAGCAACACTGGCTCATGCAACAACAAAGAAAATGTTACTTATCAAATGATGTGTGTTTCTCTTTCTATCTCTCTCTTTCAGATGCACAGTCGAGTCAGGAATGTGCAACAGCTGTCTCTTCTTCCCTCTCTCGCCCATCTCACTCTATGACCCTCTCTGCACATGTCTGACAGTGGTACATTAAACCGGCGTCTAAATGGAGGAGAACAATGCGAGTTTCGATCAGGCCGAGCTGCGTCTCTCTCTCCATTTTCGCCTCTTAATTGTGCACTAGAGAAGCCGTTCTCCAACGTCAGAGCATTCACACGTGCAGGGAAAGAGCCCTGTTTGCACATTAGCTGCAACCAGCGTGGCCGAGCAGCCCCTTCAGCCACACAAAAGCCTGTTTACGCAGTGCAAATGTTTAATGAGCGTTATTCTTTTCCTCTTTTTCCCTCTCCCCTGCTACAGGAGCAGGTTTGGGGGGGATGAAGATAAATGTTGTGTTTGGACAGCGGATCACGCGACGGGTTTAACGAGATGCGGAAGAAACTTGTTCATTAGCGGCGAATGCGAGGAGGCCCTGCGAAAGACACTGAACGTCTGCGCAGTTTATGTTCCTCAGAGATAACAAACCGAGTGTAAAAACCGCAACTTTGAGTAATACGTCATTGTATAGTCGATTAGAATGACGTATAATGGTATTTTGTTTAATCAAAGTTCCTGTTTTGGTCAAATTATGAAGAAAAAATAAAATGTACACAATAGTCCCCTTTCCCCACAGCTGGGTACAGTAAATTGAGTATTTAGTTTGCTAACAGTGGCCAGTGGTGAGGACCTTGGCCTTGCGATTGGAGGGTCGCAGGTTCAAGCCCCAGCCCAGGCTGCTGCACTACTCCCTGGGTTCTGTTGATCTGAGCTACAAATCTGAAGATACTGAAGATCTGGGTGAAGGAAGAGTGAGCTGAGTGAGGAAAACATGAGTTGCAGTTCTAAATTCATTCATTCGTTGGAGCTAATTCCGTCAGATCCCGTCAGGAAGGGTTCACCCTGAAGAGGAGGCCATCCCATTACAGGATGACACCTTTGGACATTGGGACTAAACCGGAACGCCTTGAGAAAGGAGTTTGCAAATTCAGAGCCTTCTTGGGGCAACAGTGCTGCACCCAGTTAGGTCTTAATTACAAAAGCAACATCTGGCAACCAAATCTCTCTTAGCTCTTCAACTACATCTTGGGAAAATTCGATTTTTGGCCAAACTATTTCTTGAAATTACTTAAAAAATAATTGAGGAGCATTATGGTGCAATCTGGGATTTGGCACATTCAAGCATTTCCTAAAGATCTAGAAGTCAGAGACATGTGGTGGAGGAGCCGCAGTGCTATCGAGGCTTAGAATCCGCTGATTAGACGGAGACGGGCATGCAAAACCATCATCCCAGTCACCCTATTCCTCTCTCGCAGTTCACGGCCTTGAGGAGACGTGGCCGTGTGAGCCCACCACCAAGCTTTGAAGTGACTGCCCGTTTATTTGTGATGGATGGTTCGGCGCTTGTCTGCCTTTTCAAACCAACAACTCCCGCCCTCTTTCTCCCTCCCTGTCGCTCGGCTACTTTTTCTCTCTTGTGCTTTGTTCACTTTTTGTGTCTGGCGCTCGTCTGGCGTCTCGCTCCTTCTTGCTCGCTCCCCCTTTCAACATTTCTCGCTCTCTCGCTCTTCGCACCCACGCAGGCCTGTGTGTACTTAATGGAGGGCCCCTGTCCGAGCTAGCACTGCTTCTGCTGCTAACAGGCAGGTATCTGAGGTTTTCAGGATAAAAAAGCAGTAATGTCACAGTGCAGTTGTAGCATTCGATGAAAAATCATCAACAAACCATTGCAGTTTTACCTTTTAGGCTTGCCATCACGTTCCAACACCTTAGTTGTAGTTGTATGTTGGAAAATGATGGCAAGCCTAAAAGGTAAAACTGCAATGGTTTGTTGATGCTAAAATGCTAAAACGCTAAAATGCTAAGATGCTAAAAATATGTATAAACTCAGTTTCTTTGAATTTTTAGAGTTTTTTAAAACTGTATATTGATTTTTGAAGCACCCTGTATATATATTTAATGATATTTTAAAGTCTAAAGACTTCATTTCCTGCCTCATAACCTCTTGTTTCTACTGAATAGTTAATAGCTGTTCATTTAAACCTGGGTTTTAAGAGGTTAAAAGATAGCACCGTCTGCTTGACAGTGCAACGTCTCATTAATGGCCTTCTCTGCTATTTCCTTATTGCATAACTATCCCTATCATGTCGCCTGTCACAATGGGAGATGGGAAGGTCAGTGGTGTGGTCCATCCATCATCATGACTGACAGCAGGAACAGAGAGATCTCAAAACTTTGATGTCAAACATTGATGGAGTGCCGTATGATTAAACCGGCAGCGCATCAATGGCACAGACTGTGAACAAAGTTATGTCCTTATGCTATGGTGCGCGTCTGGAAGATATGAAATTTGTTGCCACTGAGGAACCTGAATGACCTAAAATCTTCTCCTATACTTACACACATTGGGAGATCGTTATTTTGCTAATGCCACAGCCACCCAAGCCTACCTGGCCTGGTTCTCTCTGTGTGGGTCCTACCGTCACCCAGCACACTACTAGCCATAGTTAGAATCTGCTAGCTGTTGCTACAGAGTTAGCGGCTACTCTCTGCCTCCTAAGGGTGGGCAATATGGCAAAAATATTGAATTATGATACGTGATGTGTCACGATACGTGTATTTCCACCATTTGTAAAGACAAAAATGAGCCGCTTGTATATTTTATATAAAAGTATTAGTAATGATTTTGATTCAGTGTGGTGTTTCCAGGGTCACCAAACTGGTAAATCTCGGGTCACGACATGTAAGGCCCTCTGACACATTTGTGAATCTCTGTACGGTGTAAATTTCAGTATCCGAAAAGCACAGCTTCGTTAACAAAAAACAACATTTTTTCCCGGCTTCAAGGACAATCTCATTTACTTCTGTCACTTAAACACGTCATGTCACCCGATCACTCTTCAAGTGATGAGTCATCTGAGCTCCGAAATCTGGACACGTCCATTGACACGCCCATTCATGTTCTGTCCATAAAACTCCTGACATACATTCAGTCTGTGTGCTCAGACTTCAAAACTCAAATTTTGGACAGTATGAGTCTCTCTCTCTCTCTCTCTCTCTCTCTCTCTCTCTCTCTCTCTCTCTCTCCACTCTATCTCTATCTTTCTGTTTAGGATCAAACAAACAAAAGCATTTTGCCTTTCATAAAATGTTTCATTTGCTGCTGTAATTTTCTCTCTGTTAAATAAAATCGTTTAAAATGAGTTTGCCGAACTGACCTCTTCCTGAAAAATTTGACAAATGTTTTTTAGTCTTTTTTAAAACATCAAGTGTTTCTCATGCCACAGTACAATAAGGCGAGGTCACTGACTTAGAACATGAAATCCTGATCTGCTCAGATGGCCATCACGGTTCATCAATAATAAATACGGTTATATTGCCCAGTTCTACCGCTAAGCTTTTTATCATATAGGATTTTGCATTTTGTGAGCGAAAGGGTCTTGGCCATGAGAATAACTGGAGGGACAATTGAGTAGTCAACAGTCTGTATCAGAGGTTCCAGTGTTGAATGGTGCTGCTTAACACATGTCCAGTCTATCAACAGTACATGATATTTTGGATCCCAACCATTTGGATGCAAACTTTTCCAAAATGTTCATAGCAGACTGTGAGAGTGCAGGTGTGCACTGACCGAGTGTATATGTGTGTGCATGTCCTGAGTGCATGGCCACGTGGACCAAATTAGCAGCTCTGTGCCTGGGCCGGGGGCCGTGAAATTGCGATTATTGTGGCGGGCCCGCGGTGGTCTCAGGGAGCCGGGTGTGGTGGGGAGGGGCGGGAGTGATTCACTCCACTGCAATGCGAGTCCCATCACAAGACAGAGTGCATGAATGGAGCTCCTTAGAGGGATGACCTCACCATTGGCATGGAGGCCAAGGCCCCTCCCCTTTCGTGTTGAGAGCATTCATTCATAAAGAATGAGTAGTGATGGTATTGATCCAGGGGTCGAGTGACACACACCGAGCAGACATGTCTCTCTCTACAGACTCACAAAGGTGACAGACCTGTGGCTGGGCTCATAAACAGGTCCAGGCCTAAGATTTATAAGCGTGTGTGTGTGTGTGTGCATGTGCGAGCGTGAGAGAAACTGAGTGGGCGTGCAAAAAAATAAAAGCCACACCAGCTCAATTAGGCCTTTCTACAAACCATGGAAGATGTTTAAGCTGCTTGAAAGCTTTTGTTCTGGCTGATTTATTTGAGTCTATATGTCAGGTTAGCATAGTGGGCCTTGCAGCTCTCTCTCTCTCTCTCTCTCTCTCTCTCTCTCTCTCTCTCTGGGTGAATTTTTTTTATGTGACCTTGTCTGCACCAGTTTCTGGCTAGAGGTGAACAATTGAAACAAAAGAGACATGAAGAGAGAGCTGCAAATAGACACCGTTACTTGAGACAAAGCCATTAATTTAAAGACAATTCTCTGAAACAGGGGAAGGGTGGAGCCCTCCTCTGATTGGCTGACAGATATAGGGATGCCACAGCCTGAAGAAAGTGGATTGGTGCATTGGCCATGCAGTGTTTCCGGTTGTGTTGATGTGTAATGTAAATATACAACATTAGAAATAAAGTTACTTCTCATGACAACAGAACTGGTCCTAATTTGGACATTGACATACGTAAAAAAAAAATGTCCTCCTCCAGTAAAAACATGGAATGTGTGATGTCACCTGCATTTATGTGCAATGTGTGAGTCTATTGGTGAATAATAACATTTACATGTATGATTTTCATTCATTTTTTTCATGTTTTCCAATCTGCTAATCCGATTCGGGTCATGGGGAAGCTGGGGCCAATCCCAGCTGACCACTGGTCTAAAAAAGGGTTCATCTTGGACAGGAGGCCAACCCATCACAAGGCAACAGAGACAACCATTCACACACTTTGACATATTAGCAATTTAGACCTAAACCACAAGCCTTCAGACAATGGGAGGAAACAGGAGAACCCAAAGGAAACCCACGCAAACATGGGACAATTAAGCTTCATTAGTAGAAAACAAGGCCTTGTACCCAGAGAGATGCTAGAGAGATGTGTGAGACAATGAGTCGTCTTGCTCCCAGCAGGAGACTTCCCTGCCTCCCGCCTTTTAGAGTCTCAGCAGGGGTCCGAGGGCCCCTCCAACGGCCATACGGTGACGCCGCTATCAGAACGACTTTGTTGTAGATCTTTATCTTCCACTTTCTCCATGACTGTGTTAGGGGCAGGCTGTAAAATCAGGCTGTGATAAAGGAGGGTCATTCACCCACGCAAAGGGAGCAGGGACGACGGGAACCGGGGGCAAAGGGTGGGGTTCAACACTGAGAGAGATGCTTGTTCTGCCCACTATTTGGATTTCCATCTCAATGAGAAGCAAAGGCTGGTCCAGGCCCAGGCCAGGAATAGCAGAGACTTCCCCAGAGGCAGTGCCACGGCTGGATGGCCGACTGGACGGCTGGGATCATGAGCAGGGGACTCCCCTGCCCCGGGAACAATGCGGCTATTCTTAGATGTGTAGACGGAGGATGCCCCGGCATGCATGGCCACATTCAGAGAAATCGACCGGGGATTCACATCATAATCAGTGCTAATGAATAAGGGACATTAAGGGTGCAAGACTGAACCATTTCCTCCCTACCCAACAACCCTCTGCTTCTGCTTTTCTTACCACCACCACCATACTGATGGATCTTCTCTAACGAGAAGATGGAGAACTAGCTCTGGTAGCTTTTCACTACTTTTTGTTGAGGGGATAGAAGATAAATGATTAGTCAACCACCACACTTTTCGTCTCTAAGATTCTCACTTGACAAAACTAAGCATTTCACAAACGAGCCATTGGATAGATCCCTCAAACATAGAAACTGCCAACCATCATGCTATGTGGAGGAATCAGAGCACTGCGTCCAGGCACCAATGTTTCTTAAGTTTATTGCAACTGCAGTAACTAGCAGCACAACTGCGATGTGGCATTTCCTTGAAATCAGGATTTAGTTGCGTATGCAGGTGTGATAAACTGAGAGCTTTGCACTGGCAGGTTTGCAGACCTTGCAGACATGCACTTGGTTCAGGAGACCTTGCATGCACTGTTTAGACCTGCGAACAAACAAACGTCCAAACAGTTTACTTTTTAAGCAACATCCTCCGTTCCGTCCTAAACCGCAAAGTTCGGTAAAATGCATTGAACGCAGCATTGCTGAGAGATTACAATGGAAGAACTATTTCTTGTGCACATTCAGTTGTACCCAAGCTACGATTAGGATCAAGCAGCCAGTGATTGAGTGGGGAACAGCTCTGTGTGTAATTAGCAGTGGAGTGGCTAATGGTTTCTGTGTACCGTGGGGCCAGCCGAGGGCCAACAGATGCATACTCACTAAATGAATTCCCCGCAGACCACAATGTTTTCATGTAGCATGCCACACATTCTTGCGTTGTTTTACTATCGCTAATGTGGAGGGTTTTGCTTTGCCATTTAAGCCTGCCTGTGTGCATGTGTGCGTTTCTAAATTGCAATCTCAAAACCGTAAGTACCATGCGTTAGATTTGGGGCCTAAAAATCCAAATACCGTTCTATAAAGAGTTAAAGCACCACTGGTAGGCCAAAAATAGAAGCTTGGAATTAGCGGCAGGCAGTTTGAAAGAAAAAGGCTCTCTGACACAAGCGTCTTACTGGAGATGGTGGGTTTTTTTGGTATCATCAAAGTGACACCCAACAACCCACCACTTACAGCACAGAAACGCATGTCATCATCCGCTAGCTCGCTAGCTGGGCACCTGTAACAGCTCATATGGGGTTAAAGAACCCCCACCAGTCCACATCATGCATTGCTGGCATTACTATTATCCCAGTTTTCCCATCAGTGAAGTTCCAAGAATGCTTGACTTAAGCAAGAACATTACACATGTTGAGACCAAAAACAAAAGGCGTTTTTTCAAAGCACACTCACTGGGCCTCTGCTCATAAAGTGGCCTGCTAACATCTAGCCCCGCTCTGCAGTTTTATGAGAAAAGGGTGAGTTGCTGGATCCCACCGCTTTGCTGGTGCATGTGAACGGTGTCAAAGACTACAGCCCGTTAAGGTCACCTCTGGGAGCAAGTCCAGACGCCTACGTCGATTACTGCTGCAGTTTCTCAGCCAGGAACCCTGCGAGAAGGCCTTTTCTGTCAGAGACGTGATGAGGGGTAATGTTGAGGAGAAGAAGGCCCAGCTGTGGCCAGAGTACATGCGCCTTCCATTCGAGCGCTCATCCCAGAGACCATACAGACCCAATCAGAACCGTAAAAGCCGAGGGACTCGCTGTAGCCAAACACCTGGACAGTGGAGTGCAGTCACTCCGTGCTGCAGAAGGTCCAAGGCCCAGCGCAAGACGATACCATATGTAATGGAAACTGCAGCCAGACATGCTCTTTCAGCCCGGTACCTCTACTAGGAGCTCCTGTTCACCAGGGTGTATGCAGAAATAACATAATCGCAATAGCAGCTTGCAGCCCAAAAGCCTAAAAGCAGGTGGTCTGGTGAAAGACAACACACTGAAAGCTTTGCTTTCATGGAGCAAAGCTTGGTAGTGAGGCTTATTTGAGGCTGGTGTGTTTCACCTTGCGACCTGCAGCTAGCACAGATTGATTTTGGCACAACTATACACACTGGAAGCTCATTTCCCCCGTTATTAGCAAGGACAATTCAGACCAAGTCCTTCCCTAAAGACATCAGGGCACGTTTCTACCTCCAAACAACATTTTCGTTATCTCGTTGTACATATCGGCCTGTTGAAATGCCAATAAAACAACAATACGAGGGTGGCAGTGAGAGGGTGGCACCGGTCAGGCTGGCTTACTCACCTCCAGAGCCGCCTGCCACCCAGGAGGCAGTCTGGAGCCCATCAGTAAGTCCTTGAGGGCCTGGGCTAGGCGAATGCTGAGAGCTCAAGGCGGTGGGAGGGATAGAGGTTGCCCATCAGAGGCTGTGACTCAGTAATTAGGCTGTAACAGGCAGCTGGGATGAGACCACGTACTAGAAGCCGACAGGCACCACATCAGGGGCCGGGAAGACGCGACGAAAAAGGCGTATGTGTGCCGCAGAGGGAGGGAACGAGGGTAGGAAAAAGAAGAGTGAAGAGAGGGGGGGTTACACTGCTGTAAAAAGTTGGGGGGCTTGTTTTTTCTTCCCCGCTCGGGGACACGCTGTTTCTTTTGTTTTTGTTTTGCTTTTGCGTGGAGCTTTGGAGACGTGCAGACTGCGTTGCCTGTTGAGAAGTCTACAGCACTGTAAAAATGGGTCAGGTCTGCAACAACACATCTAAAAGTTCTTCTTACCGATGAGCAGTGTTGGGCAATGACTGATTGGTTACTGGTTATTAGGGAAAGAAGGGTGTGTGTTACTTTTGAGGAGCATGGGTTCTCCTATTGAGTCATGGTTGCTCCTAAGGTTTCTTCCTACAGTTTTTCTTTGCCACTGTAGTCTTTGACGTAAAAGCTGCTTCATGACAACATCAGTTGTAAACTGGCTACATAAATAAAACTCAATTGACTTGACTTGACTTGACTTGACTTGACTTGACTTGACTTGAATTGACTTGACTTGACTTGACTTGACTTGAATTGACTTGACTTGAATTGACTTGACGTGACTTGACTTGACTTGACTTGAATTGAAT
>JBBIGC010000020.1:18656556-18667212 GCA_037576955.1 Lepidarchus adonis
ACACACACACACACACACACACACACACACACACACACACACACACACACACACACACACACACACACACTCATCTTGACTGAGTGGCAGAATAACTGAGTGGCAGAATGACTGAGTGGCAGAATAACTGAGTGGCAGAATAACTGAGCAGTGAAAAGACTGAGATAATTACTCAGTTTGACTTAGAGGTGGTGCTCTGGTGGAAGCATAGGACTACGCTGGGCATAGGACTACGCTGGGCATAGGACTACGCTGGGCATAGAACCACACTGGGCATAGAACCACACTGGGCATAGGACCACACTGGGCATAGAACCACACTGGGCATAGGACTACGCTGGGCATAGAACCACACTGGGCATAGAACCACACTGGACACAGGACCACACTGGGCATAGAACCACACTGGGCATAGGACTACGCTGGGCATAGAACCACACTGGGCATAGAACCACACTGGACACAGGACCACACTGGCCATAGGACCACACTTGGCATAGAACCACACTGGGCATAGAACCACACTTGGCATAGGACCACACTAGGCATAGGACCACACTGGGCATAGAACCACACTGGGCATAGGGCCACACTGGGCATAGAACCACACTGGGCATAGGACCACACTGGGCATAGAACCACACTGGGCATAGAAACACACTGGGCATAGGACCACACTGGGCATAGAAACACACTGGGCATAGGATCACACTGGATATAGGACCACACTGGGCATAGAACCACACTGGGCATAGGACCACACTGGGCATAGAACCACACTGGGCATAGGACTACACTGGGCATAGAACAACACTGGGCATAACACCATACTGGGCATAGGGCCACACTGGGCATAAGACTACACTGGGCATAGGACCACACTGGGCATAGGACCACACTGGGCATAAGACTACACTGGGCATACGACCACAATGGGCATAGGACCACACTGGATATATAACCACACTGGGCATAGGGCCACAATAGGCATAACACCATATTGGGCATAGAACCACACTGAGCTCCAGTGTGTTGCACAGTAGTGACGCAGTCGACAGATCTTCACTGTGGAACCGAACTGGAGACGAGAGAGAACATGACACAGATATTTATAAAGACTAGAACGTTCAGGAGCTGTTACTGTTCTCCGGCTAAAATTAGAGCTTCTGATACAATAACACTGCCCGAAACTCCGGCCTCACCAGGGCACAATACACTTCATCTCACACACATGCTTCTGATCTTCAGAGGCTTCATCTCCAACATCTCTCAAAACGATGCTGCGTTGGATTTTTACACTGACATATTTAACATCAGCCAAAACATTAAAACCACCTGTGAGACCCGAAGGTGAGGTGGGTCTGTCCAACACGTCCCACAGACGCTCGATCAGTGTGAGATCAACCATGAACTACGGGAAATGTTGGCCAATCAGAAGCTCTGCTGAGGGGAGATCATTGCTGAAGATGCAAACAAACACAAAAAATCTTCCTTTTCCTTCATTTTCATTTTATAATCCTATAAAAGTAATTTTTAAATTTATATTTAGATTTATTAAAGACCGACATGTCAAGAAACAACACTTAATGTGAGAATTTAATTGCGTCAATCACAAACATCATAATAAGAAAAGAAAACAGCCAACAATAAAAATATTAAATCCATAAAAAGTTATAATATAAAACAGATATAAGAGCGTCATAATCAGAAAACAGAACAGCCAACAATAAAAACATTAAAAAACATTAAAAGTTTAAAAAATCACAAAAAAATCATTCAATCATTGTTTAAATTTTAATTAAAGCACATAACGTTACTTCTGACTGAATTTGAGTAAATTCATACTGCATTCCCGGTCCCGCCCACCAGCCCCGCCCCCGCCCCGCCCCTCGACTTCACGGCCCTCGACATGGAGGCTGTAGTGTATCTCAGTGTATCTCAGTGTATCTCAGTGTATCTCAGTGGGGCCTGGGCTGGTCCTTCAGCCCATGATCTAATGGTGCTAAGGGTCCACCACTGCCCAAACAGCGCCCAAGGTCCATCTCAGAGGACAACACCACCTACATGACCACTAATACAGGTTCTACCATCATCCAGTTGGAACATTTCCCTGTTGTGCTGAGAACCGTCTTATGGGGGTTGATGAAAGTGGAAAAACATCAAAGTGGGAAGAAAAGCTGATCAAATTAAAAAGTGTGGATATGGAGATACACCATACACCTTCCCCCTCCAACACCCCTCCGAATCCACCCTCCCCAACCCCCAACACCCTCACTGTTACTGATGAGGTGAAACGTAATGAAAAGTGTGACAGTGTGCAGACCAAACTGGAACGTTTCATGTGTCCCATGCAGCTCTCATGTGTAACTGTAGAGCAGTTTATAGTCCATGATCTGGTTTAACTGCCTGCACCTGCAGCAACAGCGGGCAACCATCAGCCGTACAGCCCCACACACACTCTCAAACACACACACATAACGTAACGTGCGCGTCACGACACACCTGGAAAGCGAAAGGTCGACCGTTTTCCACCAGGCCGCGCTGTTATAGCTGCCATGGGCCTCCCTGTCTCCTCTAATTACACGCAAAAAATATTTCGCTTTTCTACGAAAAACATGGCAGCGATTAATTATGCGCCACATGTCGGCCTACCTGCCTCTCCTGCACGTGAGCGCGTTCAAAGGGAAGTGATCTAAGCCCGAATTCTGTCAAAGACCAAATTCCGAAAGAGGTACAACGAAAAAAGCGAAGTACAGTAAAGCAGAAACAACATTGCCAGATTTTCCCACAACATTCTGTCGTTAAAATAAAGACGGAAAGGAGAAAAGACACATGGCCCATGGAGGAAACTCACTGCACTTTAAAAGCACCAACTCCAAGGCGTATTGTCTCTTATGGCTGTTATTAAGGCGCAATAAACTGAGATGCAAGCTCAGTGGAAAAAATAAGTCGTGTTGGTTGTTCAGTTCAACAGCCAACAGTTTACGAACTCTTCAAATAATCTGGATTAAACTAGTAAAAGTGACTATTTGTCATTGTGAACACTTTCAAACTGGGCCAGAAAAATCTGAACCGAACCGACGACAGCTTGAACTTAATTCTGCTCAATATTCATTTTCTCCCATTGTAAAAAGCAGTAAATTATATATTTTGACAAAATGCTACTGTTAATCAGAGGTGTAAGAATAGTCAGTACATATTTATGTCAAATTACGAATTGTAGTGTAGGTCAAAGAGGAAAATAGTCCTCTAAAAGTAATTTTTAAATTTAGATTTAGATTTATTAAAGACCGACATGGCAGGAAACAACACTTAATGTGAGGCCTTAATTGCGTCAATCACAAACATCAAAATAAAAAAAGAAAACCAACAATAAAAATGTTAAATCCATAAACAGTTATAATGTAAACAATCTGAAAGCATCATAATAAGAAAACAAAACAGCCAACAATAAAAACATTTAATTAACAGTTTAAAAAATCATTACAAATAATTAAATCATTGTTTAATTTTTAATTAAAGTACACAGCTTTATGTATATATATATATATATATATATATATATATATTTAAATACGATTTCAATCAGTAGCATCTAAGTGTGTTAGAAACTCAACTTTGCCGGTATTCTGGATGAAAGTCATGGAAGAAAACCACAACAGCACTGAAAAATGATTTTAAAAGGAACGTTTAAGCGTTACCATAGCAACCAGAGCGCGTGAGGGGCAGAGGAGGACGTTACTCTGATCGTTGTTAATGCATTTCAGGAAGACGCTGCTAATAAAGTTACATAATTGCACAGTGGATTCACCTTTATTATTATATTTACACAATACCACAGTTTTTGTGTCGGTCGTATCATTTTATTTTGTTGTTTTTATCTGTGACACCTTAAATGCCGGTCCAGGAAAATACCGTCTGACACTAAACTGGTCAATGGTGCTAAAAAGTTTGGGGACGACTGCTCTAGATTATGGGTTAATCCAGTCTTAGTATTGGGCAACTGCTATAAATGATTGGCTAATTTTACAAAGCTAATATGTAAGTTATGACAGTGACTATACCTCAGTCTGTAAACAACCTTCTGAAGCAGCACTTCTGCATGAAGCCCTTTACAGGCTGTTAAGCTTGAATTATTAGCTCAGAGGTTACAGTTTAACTTCAGGTTGGTTGGTTGCTGAGGACGCTGGAAGCCAGAAAGAGTGACTGCCCTGGGTAGGCCTGGTGGTTGCACTGTGACAGCCGAGGTCGTCCCGTTTCAGTTTGACTAACAGCTCCAGCAGCAGTTCCAACGGTCTCTGGTTTTGGTGGTCTGGCCGAGAGTACGTGAACCTGTTTTGAGGTTGCTGCCTTACATAGCTTCTTACATCCATTCATTTAATGGTTTTGGCTTTACTAAGCTGAGCCTTGTCAGCTTCTTGACGATTCAACTGAAACAAGGGGCCTTTTTTCGTTCTATCTTCACCGTGCCTTTTGAGGTTTTGCGAGTAGGGGAGGAGTTAAGACTGACAAAGTGTTCGACATACATAAGTATCAGAAAACCTACATTTGCCCAAATATGAATATTCCAGTGCTGGTAACAAGCCAAACCAAGAATAATGAAGTAAATATATATCAGTTGGATTTAATACAAAAAAGATTTTGAAGGGGAAACCCATACAGCAACACCTGAACATGTTAAAGCAGCTGAAAAAATAG
This sequence comes from Lepidarchus adonis, assembly GCA_037576955.1. Taxonomy (NCBI): domain Eukaryota; kingdom Metazoa; phylum Chordata; class Actinopteri; order Characiformes; family Lepidarchidae; genus Lepidarchus; species Lepidarchus adonis. The sequence goes on from JBBIGC010000020.1 coordinate 18,661,255, forward strand.
AATTTTTTAGTTATACTATATTGATCTTTGGTGGAAATAGGCCATATCTGTAGTTGGGCAATTAGTCCAGCACTCCAAATCTCATTGAATGTCCAGTCTATGAAAACTTTATCGTTTATTGCCTAGTCTGGTAGTCTAAACACTGACCTGAGAAGCCAACAATAAATGCAGACAATGCTAAAAGAACAAAATATCTTTATCAAGCTAATTTAACAACTCATTTTACAGGACTAGTAATGAAATTAATGTCAATATTTTAATCTCTGGTACCACATTATATACAACACTGTTGACTCTCGGGCTGTAAAATGATGGTTTTGTGTTAAATTGTTGGAAAGCAGTGGAGACTATATATAGATATAGATATGTTTGTGTGTGTGTGTTTATGTGTGTGTGTTCAGTTTGTAATGCCCTTGTCCGTGGGGCTTATCTGTCTCCTGAGTTTCTGTTTGTGTACTTTTGCTGTTGATTTGCTGTTGATACCTTAGCCCCGCCTCCTCCACAGTGTTATCACCTGTGTTTAGTTTGTGACCCCTCCAGTCCCAAAGGCTTCTAGACTTTTATCACCGCTGTGTCTCAGAGTATCGTTGGTCAGTGGTTTTCCTGTGTTTGTTAGAAAGCTGTTTGGGCCTCTTATTTCTGTCTGAACCTGACCCGCCTCCGACAGAGCAGTGACCGAATCCGACCCAAACCCGACATGCATTTATATATTTCTGTCCTAACTTGACCAGAAACCCAACCCAACCTGAACCCATGCATTTATATGTTTCTGCCTGAACTCGACCCAAACCCAACCCAAACCCGACCCAAACGCGACCAAAACCCAACCCAAAACCGACCCAAACCCGACCCGAACCAGACATGCATTTATATGTTACTGTCTGAACTGGACTCGAACCCAACCCAAACCCGACCTGAACCAGACATGCATTTATATGTTACTGTCTGAACTGGACTCGAACCCGACCTGAACCCGACCCAAACCCGACCCAAACCCGACCCGAACCAGACATGCATTTATATGTTTCTGCCAGAACTCAACCCAAACCCGACCCAATCCCGACCCAAACCCGACCCAAACCCGACCCAAACCCAACCTGAACCAGACATGCATTTATATGTTTCTGCTTGAACTCGACCCAAACCCGACCCAATCCCGACCTGAACCAGACATGCATTTATATGTTTCTGCTTGAACTCGACTCAAACCCGACCCAAACCCAACCTGAACCAGACATGCATTTATATGTTTCTGCCTGAACTCGAACCAAACCCGACCCAAACCCGACCTAATCCCGACCCAAACCAGACATGCATTTATATGTTTCTGCCTAAACTTGACCCAAACCCAACCCAAACCCGACCCGAACCAGATATGCATTTATATGTTTCTGCCAGAACCCGAACCGAACCCAACAAGCATTTCTTTGTTTCTGTCAGAGCTCGACCCGAACTCGACCCAAACCCGACCATGTTTGGCCGATTATAATGATACTCTTTATGTAAAAAAAAGAAACACATTTGTCATAAATGCGTACGATAGACGCATGGCCTATTAAAATTAAATTCAGGACTTATCACAGACAAAACTTCTATTTTCATTAACATTTAAATGAACTCTGACAATCATTTAAACTTGTCTAGTTACATAATCTACACATGGAGATTTAACTGGAGTTGTGTAAAAGGAGGATCATCAACACTTCAGTGCCATCTTCCTTTCAAAGGTAACAGCGGGCAAAGGTTCAAAGGTTCTTCCAGCAGCTGAAGTTATGTTCGCTGCTACTGCTGCTGCTGGAACGGGGAGAACGCCGCGGACAACGACACAAGAGAGAATTTTTTGTGCTGATGTGACCGAACTCGAACATTTTGAAATATTCGTCCGAATTCCATCAGACTCGGGTCGTGTAGCCATGCATTAGTGTGTGTTACCTATTTTTTCCATAGTCGTTTTAAATTTTCTGATTTTCATTGTTATCTGTCGTGTATTCTTGCTATTAACAAAGGTCGTTCAACTTCCTGCACAACTGAAGGTCCTCCAGCCATAACATTAACACCACTGCCATGTGAAGTGAATAACATTATTTCATCACAGTGGCGCTTGATATGGTATTAGTCAACAGTTAGTTCTTGAAGCAGGAGAGTAAGAACCTGAGGACTTTATTGTGAGCATCTCCAGAACAGCAGGTCTTGTGGAGTCTACCAGGTCTGAAGCAGTTGGTACAAACCAGGAGTGATCCAAGGAAGGACATGGGCACCCAAGGCTCACTGATGTTAACTAAAATGGTTGGCCGATTGGTGGGTAGAGTTGAAAGAAAATAAGAGCGATGAGCCTGGTGAACCGGTTGTGATTGGAAGAGAACGTACTGAAGTTTGGATTTGTTGGCGTTTGTTGGAAAACGTTGGCTTCCAGAAATCTTATCTCATTAAACTGTTCAGGGAAAACAGGGCCCTCTCACGCATCGCTTTGCAGAGAAGAGTTCAAGTGGTCATTTCTTTCTTTCCACTCGATATTGTTTGTGTCCATATGCTGGGAGAGCTTGTGTGTGTGTGTGTATGTGTTTCTCCAGCAACAAACATCGGCAAATCCCATCATCCCTGAGCGAGGGCCCCAGGGGCTCGAGGCTTGGGAACGGGACGGCCGCTGCTGCACCCTCGTGCCCCCGTGTCCAGCCCTCGGGAGGTGACGGAGGAGAGCCGGTGCCCGAAATGCAACCTCCCTCATGCGCATACACTCACACACACGTACACACACACGCCGACATGGCATGTGTCACCGGCCCTGCCATACATCAATGTGAAAAGCAAGGGAGGCTGATGTCAAGCGGAGGCAAACGCACTGGAAGGAATGTTCCAGTTTTAAATAAACGACAGCAGAAAAAATGTCATGGCCTAAAAAATGCTGGGCATGTGGCCACCCCCCCTCCCAACACCACCAGCATCCCCCGTCATCTCACAGCACACACACACACACACACACTCAATGTGGCAGTTACAGCGTTGTTCTCTGGGGGGACGGCGTGGACATTGACCCCAAAGCGATGCCTTTTCCAGATGCCTTCTTGTCTAGAGTCTAGAGTGTGTGTGTGTGTGTGTGTGTGTGTGTGTGTGTGTGTGTGTGAGCTCGTGTACATGTTCTCGTTTCATACACCCACACAAAGGCCTCTGTTCCTCATGAACAATCTCCTACTCTATGCTTTATAAAGACGAGAATGACCTCATAGCGAACATGGACCTCAGCTATGCAGCACTTCTAAAGACCCTGAGGATCATGTTTGTTGCACATTAACCACTTAAAACATGTCATGTGACCCAAAGTCACCAATAGCAAGACCAAAAGTAGGAAAAGAATAACAAAATAAAGCCAGTTTTCAATAAAGGTTTGATGAAAACAATGTTTTAAACAATATAACCCTTATCCCGCATACAGCCGCTCAGCCAAGACAAGTTTGCTACTTTTATCTGGTTGCACAGGTGTCCAGATGTTTTTTTTTGTTTGTTCGTTTTTTTACGTTCGTGCAATAAGTGCAATATTTGTGGCGGGCCATGTTCTTTGCTCTTCGAGCCACCATCGGTTGGTCATGATGCCTTTATGTAAATGAGTGTGAAGAAAGTTTTTTTAGAAACATCATCATGAACAATCTTTGGCTTGAAGGCTACACTTTGGACAGACCTGCACTGCAGCTATGAAGATAAAGTACCTATGATCACACCTTCTAGCATCTTGCAAACTGCATGGCTAAAGTGAAAACATTGGAAGAAGTTTGCTTGTTGGCTAAATTTGGCCTGTAGGCCATTCTTTAGGCAGCCATACACCATGTGTACATTGGTGGAGAACCATAGAGTGTGTGGAGTTTGGGACCCATACACTGGTGGAGTTGGGTAATCATAGAGTGTGTGGAGTTTGGGACCCATACACTGGTGGAGTTGGGTAATCATAGAGTGTGTGGAGTTTGGGACCCATTCTCTGCTGTACTTGGGCAATCATAGAGTATGTGGAGTTGGGCACAAAATACGGGTGCAGTTGGGCACTTGTATATTGTAGCACTTTGGCAGACATACACTATGTGGACTTGGACAATCTTAAAGTGTGTGGAGTTGGGCACTTGTACACTGGTTAAATTGGGCACCCATACACTGGTGTTGTTAGGCACCAAAATACTGGTTAAATTGGGCACCCATGTACTGTGTGGAGCCTGGCACTCATACTGTGGTGTGGTTGGGCAGCCATTAACTGGTACAGTACACTGTGTGAATGACACTGTAGGTATGAAAATTGATAAAGTGCCAAACATTGCTGTAAATCCTGGTGTGAAGTTTTCTTATACTCTGGGTTATTTTTACAGTCATTCAGTGTCAGAAACCGCATTAGCGATTACTGATAACATTACCCTTCATGGCTTGAGGTGATCTGCAACTTGTCTATAATAATTCATTTGTGTCTCCATCGCTACCTACATAAGCATTATAGATTCTGTGTGGAACTGGAAACTTCTACCAAACATGTCTCGACTGATCGTCTGCATCTTTGAGAAAACTTTTCATCAGACATTTGAACATTTCTTACGTCTTTCCACCAATCCATCCCACCCTTCCTCCGTTCCAGCCTTACCGTTGGGGCAGAGCTCTTGGCCGTTGGGGACCTCCTGCAGAGTGATGTCATGGGTGTACATGGGTCTAGCAGGGGGTGCGTGCTGGGGGTGGCCCATCCCGGGGAGATGAGTCGGCGTTACCATGGAAACCGCCACCCCGCTAGCCTGTCTCCGCAAGAGCACAGAAAGAGCAACGTACGGTAAATATCAAGCACCTGCCGTCGTCGATAATGACACGACCAAGCTCTGCAACAGTCGACATTTGGTGTCTCCAATGTTCAAATGCATGGAAATGAAGCTTACTAGAGCATTAAGAAGCAAAGATCTCAATGAATCATTGTGTCTGAGGGTTTCTGTCACTATGGGACTTTCATTCACAATCATGTAGCACCAGCAGTAAAAGTAAAAGCTCTTTTGGGTTTTTTTCCTCATGAATTCCCCTGTGTGGCCAAAGGGAGCTTGAATTTCTGTTGAACTGTGCATTTGAGCAGCGTTTTCATCCCTTTGATCTCAACGGGGTACTGACGTCAGGGCCAGAAGAAGGGGAAGTCACAGAGAGAGAGAGAGAAAGAGTTGCAGATCTCTGCTGACTCCACTGGATATACGCATAAATTCGCCACATAGACGACTGTCAGAGGCCAGAGAAGATAGCAGATCAGACCACTCTTCTCTGGGAAAGTCCCACTGTCTTCAAGTGTATCAAGCCGTGCATCAGCTGGATAAAACCTTCCTTCAAGCTGCCAAATCAGGTTCCTTTGCCTCGAGCACATGTCATATCACAGAATTGTGTGCACAAAGCAAACAAGCATTGTTCTTGTTCTGTTGACATACTCAGTTCTTTCTTGTTGAAGAACGCAATACAACATTGACACAATGCAAGTGACTTTGCTTTGTGAGCCGATTGGCAGTTTGGCAGCTCTGATGCGATATGTGAGCAGTTCCCTATTCTGAAGCTCAGCATGCTTAGACTATGGTCCAGCTCTGTTTAGAAATGATCTGGCACTGGATATTGTGATTGATTTCGTTCTGAACAGATAAACTTGTGAATTTGAAATGGACATGCAGTTCAATGCTAAAATGAGCAACACTTACTGTTGCCAGTAATTGTCATGATTGATAAAATGATGGTTGATGTCATAACCTTAAATTAGAATGTGACATAAATTGTCATGACATCAAGCATTGTAGCATCTGTCATGACAATTATGGATAATGGGAACAACGTCTTCCTATTTATGGACATAATCTGTCATGACATCTCATTTGACATGACGTTTATGGAATAGTTATGGCAGTGGACTTTAAATGGCTCATATTTTTGGGTAAATATGACCAATAGCATCATCCCTTTTCCACATCCCTTTAT
>JBBIGC010000020.1:18746094-18774201 GCA_037576955.1 Lepidarchus adonis
GTGTGTGTGTGTGTGTGTGTGTGTGTGTGTGTGTGTGTGTGTGTGTGTGTGTGTGTGTGTGTGTGTGTATTTATATGACAAACATGAGCCAGTTCCCTTGTTTACTGGAAAGACCTCTGCCTCACTCCATGTCTGGTTTACTGAGTCAGAGCAGCTACGTCTTTAAACAAAGGCATTCCAAGTTGCACCACCCTTTCTTACGCACAAAGTCAGGTTAGTTACGCACTAACGCTATGCTAACCCTATCTTTAGACTCTAAAGTGTTCTTTGTTCCCAAGGCTGAATGAAAAGCTGACATCATCATGATATTTGAAGATCCAAATTTCTATTAATATTCAAATGTTATTACAAATCCTCATGATTCTATGTTATAGAGTAAAAGTCCAATTTTTGTGAAAACAGCCTCAAACTACAATTAGTCATTTGAAAAATATTGTCATGATGAGTCTGATTCCAGGCAGTTGATGCAACTGGGATGCAAGTTCTCCGGGCTGGTCATTACTTTGCAGTGGCTGCCCTCTTGTGACCAACATCAGAACTGTGAAATTATAATACTTTCTTATACTATGCAGCATTTGGTTATTAAATAATTGCATGTGATGAATTTTGATGTCATGATGTCATCTGCTGCACAGAAGAAATACAGACAATTGGAATTTTCTTTTTGCAAAATATGCTAAAATATTTCAACAAGACTTGCAATGATATGTCATTATGAATGGTTTATTACTAGCTTATAAATATCTTTCATTAGGTTACAAATGCCTCAAAGCATTAAATAGCATTTATAACCCAAATGATTTCTACCATTTTTAGCAGATTGCACCCAAAATCCAAGAAAGGACCAAGCCTATGGATATAAGAGCGTTTCTGAGTGTTTTTGCATAAACAGCATAAGCCCCACCCCCAAATAAAAACATAGCTGATGAAGTGACAGTGCATAAAGTTTCAGAGTAGAGTTATCTGAAGCTTCTGTTGCAGTGTTTAAGAACTGGCTCTTCACATATAGTATTCAAGTGTTGGCAATAAAAAAAATAATTACATTTAAATGATCTATTAGTTAAAATGGCCATGAGATATCACCCCTTATTGTTGAGCCCTGTATTAAAGGGGCTCAGCTTCAATGTCAGATTCTTGTCTCAGTCTGGAATGTTCTCCCCCTACAGCAGGGGGCGCTATTCTAACATTTATATTTGTAGTTTTTATTAAATCTACATTAAAATTCTGTGACTTCAGAGCTGCAAAGTTAATATATCTTACAATAAAAATAATGCTTACTCATCAAATTTTGATGTTTGAATGTAGGAACATTTTGTGACTGAAAATGTCAGTATATGGTAAACAAATGATAAGAAAGTGTGAAAAAAATTTCCTCATTTCCTCATAATACTACAATACTACTACTAATAATAATTATTATTATTATTAGTAGTAGTAGTAGTAGTATTAGTATTATTATTGTTATTATTATTTATTTATTATTGTTATAGTTGTTGTTATTATTGCATATGGATGTCTTAAAGTGTGTGTGTGTGTGTGTGTGTGTGTGTGTGTGTGTGTGTGTGTGTGTGTGTGTGTGTGTGTGAGTGAATGTGTATTTCTGTGACAATTGAGCAAATTCCCTCATTTACTAGAAAGGCCTCTGCTTCACTCAGTGTCTGGTTTACTGAGTCAGAGAGGCGGTGACTTTAAACAAAAGCATTGCAAGGACAATTGGAAGAATACAATACAACACTATACAATAAGAGTACCTTTACAATGTGTTTACGAATTATCTATTATTAGTTTATTAATATCACTGTCATAAAAGCATTTATAAGCAGTTATAATCCAAATAAAAGGCCAAAGTCATATTACAATAGATACAAATCACAATAAGAACGCTTTTTGAGAGTCTTTTTATACTTAGCATAAGCCTCACCCCAAATTAAACAGAATACAAGGCAAAGTGACGTAAAGTGCATAAAGTCAGTTTCAGGGCAAAATATCCTGAACGTTTTTTTAAAATAGAGAATGAAGCACATTTATTTTGTCCAGGAGCAGAGTAGGTCCAGGAATGAGAACACAAAGCATCACATGTTGGAAGCACTGGATTGGTCATTTTTTTCCATCTCCAGGAAGCCCTCGTCATCGGTGGTGGCACTGGAGTTGTTAAAGTGGATCTCCTCCTGTGTAAAATAGTAGGCACTGGGTGCTGTGTTTACAGGAACCACCCTGGAGAAGTTGGAGAAATCTACACGATACTTTCCCTCTTTACTGCGGGAGATGATGGGGAGGAACTGGTAGCCCCACATGATCTCTTGAGGGATGTAAGACGTCCTGACTTGGCAGGGTAAGCTGGTGGACTCAGCTGTGCCATCCAGAAACACCACCAGCTCAAACTCCTGGTGTTGTAGAGTATCTACTGTTATCTGGAAGAACGGGCTTGATTCATCAATGACATGGTATAGGGTCAAAGGGCAGACGAAGAAGAGATTGTCCCTTCCAGCATCCACCATAAAATCAATGCTAATCTGGTCCATGATGATGGTTTCGCCCTCGGGTGTGACGGTCGTCCTAAACAGCTTGCCGTAGATCTGGCTCCCAATCATTAAGCTTTTGCGCAAGTTGCCCACTCGTATCTGCAGACAGAGATGGTCTTGTTTGGAGCAGATAACAGCCACTTCACTAAAGCTGATGGTCCTGGATCTTTTCTTGGGCCGGGCCATTTTGGTCATAATCACGGCAGACCAGAAGCAGATAATGATTGTACCAAAGACGCACTGAGCTGTAAAAATAGTGATGGTACTAGGGCAGAATGGGGTAATCATCCGGTAGCCATAACCAATGGACATCTGGGTCTCTATGGATTGGAGGAAAGCACCAGTCATGTCAAAGACATTCAGTACACAAGCACTGTGGTTAGCAGGAGGGTTTTGCCACAACAAGTCACCATTAGCAATGGCTGCCCAATACCATAGAAGTCCAAACAGGAACCAGCTCAAAATAAAGGAGGATGCGAAAAGTAAGATGACATAACGCCAGTGCATATTCATCAGGGTGGTCCAAAAATCCACAACGGAGATGTAGATTTTGCTGTACCTCACACTGCCATATGCGATGTTGCAGTGGCCTTCTTTGGTTACCAGGCGGTTTCTATTGATCCGACGCTTGGCCAAGTAGTTTCTGATCAACTGTGTCATTTTTGGTTTACAGGGAGCTCAAGCTGGGAATAGAATGTAAAAATATGATGAAATTATCCCTAATATATTCATGTACATTCAGCATTTAAGCTTTTCCACACTCAACATACTAAAAACTATTGTAACAATAACGGAACCCTTACTGCTGCTATATAAAAGTTATTTTAAAAAAACATATGAAAAATGTTCTCAATCATAGAAAAGAACCATTTATGGAGGGAGATCAATATTTGACCATTTAAATATTTGTGTTTTCTATACTTTTTTTTACTGAAGAACCATCGACGAACCCCTTTTTAATGAAGGAATTTAAAAGGAACTAAATGTTAAAATATCAAAACCTTCAAAACACACCATAGAACTCTAAACTGCCTTCATCCATGTGGAGAAACTATCTCTAAGGTTTCTTACAATGTTAAATGCATCTAGATACCAAAATGCTGTTTTTAAGGAATACGTTTTGCCCTTATGTATTATAAGCCTAAACTAACACAAATACACATAAAGTAAGGATTATAGACACAGTAGATTCAGTTTGGAGCTTACCTCAGAGAAGTTCTCCTAAAATTTTGTTTGAGGTCAGCTCACAGCTTTTGTATATTATTCTCGATTGGCAAACCTGTAAAAAAACACAAAAAAACTGCTGTTATTCATTACTTCATCTCCCGCTTCTCCTCTGTCTCTGTTCCACACGCACAAAATGATCTTTTGTCCAACAGCCTCCTACTACTACACCTGCACTTGGTGGGTCATGTTTACGCATACACAAAAGTGAGCTGTTTTCTAGAACAAGATGGGTGGAGTACTTAACATAGTTTTAGAATGAAATGTAGTGTTCCAGCAGTATATTTCAGCTGCTTGGTTGAACGGTTCTGGCCATTTTCCTCCTTAGAAAATAATTGGAACCTGAAATATGACAATTGAACACAAGAAGCCATTGATCATGTTGGTGCCAGTTGGACGACAACTCACCAATTTAACTAAGTTTCAAATTTCCAATGTTTTCACTAAACAACTTATTTGTCGTTTCACACAGACCCTGTGTGTGGTGCATTTATAAAGAAAAAGTAAGGCAAAATATGTAAGAAATATATAAAAGAGAAAATACACTTAAATAAATGTCTAAAAGTAAGTTGAACAAAATATGCAATACCAATAATTATATATGTAAAAAGCATATAAATCTGTAATACCTATAAATCTGCATTACATTACCATTAAATTTGTAATTGTTTTGGGGATACTGAGGATACCGATTGGTGTAGTTTTGCAAATACAGCGATTTGTTTGATTCAAGACTGTGACATTTCTTTGATTGTCCTGAAACAAAACAGACAGCTCTTTTTACACAGCAAGTACTTAAGTTTTTGAATGGTATTATATATATATATATATGGTTATATATATATATCCTGCAAATATGCTTTAACAAAACATGTTCATGCTTATATAATATATGTTTGTTGTTTAGTGTCAGTATAGGCCATTGACAAGAACATGGTCCACAAACACAATGATCAACAGCTCGGCTTTAATTTTCTGAGAAATGATCAATAAACTTAGTCTGATACCCGGTTCTTTAGAAAGAAAAGCCAGCATGCAACCCATATGATGTTTTATCACCAAAACACAGCAATGTCTTGGCTGAACCATGTCCAGCTGTGAGGACTTGACCACTAATCCCGAAGCAAAAATTACCATAGTTGTAGAAGAAGAATGTAAAATTTTATCATATCAAAAAGGGCTTTATGTAGTATCCAAAGAGGTCCTTTGACTTGGTGCCATATTGAACCATTTTAAGGTTCTTTAACTCTAACCACTTAACCAAGCAAAGTCAAATGGAACTTTGAGTTGTTTTGGTTCTGTGGACTTGTAACAAGCCCCTACAAAAGGTTCCTCCTAATATCCTGATGTTATCTGGAGGTTATTGAGATTTTTAAATGGTTTTTCCTATTATCATAAATCATATTTACAAAAATGGCATTTAAAGAAGAATCCAACCTTGCACATTTAATGCAGTGTGTCTGTATTTTATTTATTTATCAGTGTGCAGATTCGTAAAACTGTGATAATTAGACATCTGTCAATTTGTGTTGTTTAAATAAATACAACCTACATTCCAAAAACACTAGGACACTGTGTGCAATGTAAATAAAAACAGAATGCAATTATTGGAAAATGAACATTTTTTTATTCTAAGGAAGAACATTGAAAAAAAATTTTTAAACTTAGTAAATGTAGCATTGAAAATAATAATAATAAGTCCATTTTGAACTTGATGATAGCAAAATATCTCAAAATATTTGGCACAGGCCAAGTTATCCAATGGAATGTTGTCCCATCCTTCTGGTATGGGATTCCAGCTGCACAACACAACCTTAGTTAACCTTAACCTTAATACAACCTAGTATTTTTCATGTGCCAAACGATGGAGCCTCTTTTAGTACAAAGCTATGTTGTAATAGATACAGAATACAATTTAGCATTGTCTTGCTGAATTAAGACCCTCGCTGAAAAAGACATTGCCTGGATAGGAGCATGTGTTGCTCTAAAACTATAGTTACCATTCAGCATTAAAATCTATTGATGTTATTATGTTCTGTAGATGATGAGATGAGATGTTTTTCCATTTTATGTCAAGGAATATTATTATGAAACTGTTCCACAACATGCATGCACAGTTGTCTGCAGGTTGGCGTATCTCTACAAGACTCTGTCCCTATAAGATGCACTGCTTATAGCCAGTCATGCTACCTGCTGCCAATTTATTTTATTTATTTATTTATTTATTTTACTAAATGTTCTTCCAGCTATTTTTAGTACCACTTAATTTCCCAGCACTTTACCCTCACCCAGTTCATATTTTCTTCTGAGATAGTACTGTGTTACTTCAGTTGTGTCTCAACATTTGATATGTGATATATTTGATAAGTTCAAATGTAAATAGGGCATATGAGATTTACAAATCAGTGCATTGGGATTTTATTTACGTTTTAGAGTCTTAACCTTTTGAAATCAGAATTGTAAATGAATGAATGAAAAAATAAATAAATAAATAAATAAATATTCCTAGAAATCCACTCCACAATGTTTTCCTCCAGTATATTAAATATCCTTTGAGCCCTGTTTAGAAGAGTAAACCAATACACGTTTTGAGAGCCATTATGCAGGTTTTTTTTTTCAGTTTTGTTTTGTATAATGCACAATCTATCAAATATCTTCCAGTAGCTGTCTGGCCAACTTCACGATAAGCTGTACAAGTAAAAGCTGTAATACAACAAAGAAGTAAACCAATACACTATTTATAGAGCCATTGTCCTGATTCTTCTCTTCACAGTGTATCAAATATCTTCCAGGTGCTATGTAGAATGCATTGGGAAAAGTAAAACATTTTCAGCGCTTCTGCTACTGTGGTATTTCTTGCATGTATTTTTCTTAAAATACACATAGAGGGCTTTACTGATCTCCTTAGAATGATTTATATTCTGAGGTAAATTTCCCCTGGAGAGTGTTCTATCAGCTTACATAAAGATAAATATAGGATACACACGGAAATATCCATTAGAAATAAAAAAAATAATTAAAACCACACACACACACACACACACATGTACACACATTAATTTTAACTGCATGCTTAACTTTTTCATGGATCTGTTTGAACGTTGGTAAAAACAATGAATGGCACAATTTTTGTTGGGAAGTGCGTCAAATGTTAATGCAGTCAAGTTCTCCCAATGGTATAATGAGCTGGAATGTGGCAGGTAAGGCAAACAGGTTCATATTCAAGAATAGCGTGACAACACCAGACGCTGGCCAATCACATTTTTGTATTGTGTAAAGCCATCTCCTACTCATGTGTACAGGTAAACATTACCCATCGCGAGGCAAGACTGAGGGCACTATACAAACCCCAGAAATGAAGAACATTGTCAAGATAGAACACTTTCAACAGGAGACTCTGGGAAGGAAGTGTTGACTACAGACAGCGAAGGTAACCTACCTGCTTCCCTAATTCTCCGGTGTGTGAAGGAACTTGTATAGCAGGTAGGTTCCTTATTCCATTCTTCTGTCAATTCTAAAGAAAAAAGATTATAAAATCCCATTAGATCATTAGCTGGTCCATACTCAACAGAATGACACTAGTAGGGTGTATTTTATGTTGAGATGCTATAAAGTGTTTAAAAAGTGTTTTTATGGTGTTTTAAGTCATGACAAATGAAAACAACCCGATATGGATCAAATTAACCCTATTAATGGTGTAAATCAACACAATATGAATATCTCATTGCCTTACTTGGATATGCCAGATTACCTCCTCTTTCACTCCCAGACTTTAGAATGAGAAACTGGCGAATTTGAAAAAGTATCTGACTAATGGGAAATAGGTTAATAAATTATAGCAGATCATATGTTTACCCTGTATTTTTTCATTACCGTACAGCTTCTTTGTCTTAGGTGTTATCAAATAAACCTAACTGTTCCCTAATAAAAGTTTTCCTTGTTGTCTGCTTATTGTAGAGGTTGTACATATCTGATTTGATATTAATATATTTAAAAGAAATACAAAAGGACTGTGGAAACGTTTGGGTATGCAACAATTATTTTAAGCTAATTAAGCTAAGCAATTTATTTCAACCCAAAGATATTTAGTCTGGATAAGTTATACCGTCCTGTCTTCATCTGTTTAATCCTAAACCTGTCTTATATCAATTTACTGTCAATTTACTGTTTTTCTTAAGAACGTGGAGCAAGCGGATCTTGGCGAGTGGTGTGGGAGTGTGGGACTCCTGCATTCCAGCTTAAAAGCTGCTTAAGGTAATGGAAGGCATAGCGAATAATAAAGTAAGGAGTAAAGTGAATTAGCAAGCTGGAACCTGATCATGAGTTTTGATGTCAGCCCAAAACAGACACATGTTTGGAAAATGTTGTCCAAACCCAACCGATACCTGACAAAACTCAACACCAGTGGCCTGGTGTAATTGGGTTTTGACAAATATTCCTAAAGCTCTAAATTGATACCTTTTGTTTTCATTAAAAAATGTTAAAAATAAAAAAAATCAGCAGAACATTAGCATTGAATAGTAACTGTAAATGCTGGATTTGCTCAATAACCCTAACTGATTAAGCTAACATGTATGTATAGTCCTCAAGTTACGTCAGGGTTCGGTTCCTCTAAATGTGACATAACTCGAATTTTGACGTAATTGGGAATTCATGCATGTAATGATGCTGCAGAGGTTTTATTGAACAGCACTGTGCTTTATTAACAGCAGCAACATGAACGTCTCATATTCCAGTAAAGCGTTTAGGAAACGTTGCTCCTGATAGAAATGATCTTTTTAATGCTTTAACATTCACCACAGCAGTAAACACATTGGAGACGGAGATTTGTGGCAAAACCACACTGATGGTGCCTTAGCACAGTGCACTATTAACCCCCCATCTCACCCACCCACATACATGAACTCTTATTCAACACTAACGGTGAATAAAACATAAAAATCACAGCAAAAAACTGTGAAAAACAAATTCCATTGTGGTGCTTGTGTATTACCGTAAAGCATTTAGTAGATGTTTAATTGCATGACAGTAAATGTGCACATTATTTTATTTTTTTTAAATCAGTGACCACAAATTTTCGTAAGTCGAGTATGACGTAAGTCAAGGACCCCCTGTATATAGTTGCTGTCAAAACAAAACTATCTATCTCCATTGTTGTCATATTGTACATTTTTACATAATATGAAAACCAGCTACTGTTTATATAGTTCAAAAATTCATGATGATGAAGAGGAGAAATGGAACTAAATAACTGCCAAAAAACACATTTTACATGAATCTCAATGAAGCCAATTTTAAAGCTGCCATTTTGGTGTTTTTCTCTACAGAAATGATACAGTATATGTGTTTTGTTTGTTTCCTTTTTTTTAAGAACTAAAGTACTTGCTTAGCTTCTAATATATAGCTTTATCTACCATTGTCTTAAACGCCTGCTTTTGCACAGCACTGTATATCATTAAAAATCGTATTATTGATACATATTCTGTTTTCTTTTTTCCATAGACTGAGTTCCTATAATTGTAAAAATGACACGCACTTTGACTCAGCTGCTCATAGACCACCTGACTGAGTGGCAGATTCACCAAAACCGTCTTGTGACCAAAAATGGCCACTGCAACATTGAGTATGCCAACATGAGGTACACCAACTGTATGGCTTTCATGCTAGACCTCTGGACCACCTTAGTGGAGTTCTCCTGGAGTTTTGTCATGTTCGTCTTTGTCGCGTCCTTCCTGATTAGCTGGTTTATGTTTGGACTCATCTGGTACTGGGTTGCCCGTGATCATGGTGATCTTTCATGGCAAAACCCACCATCTTTCCAAAATGCATGTGTAGTTAACGTAACTGGTCTTACCGCTGCCTTTCTCTACTCCTTAGAAACTCAGACATTTATTGCATATGGTTGGCGAGCCATCACTTCACTGTGCCCTAGTGCCATCACCGTCTATGTCGTCCAAGTTATTATTGGTACAATAATTACCTGCTTTTGGGGTGGGGTGGTTACAGCGAAAATTGCACTGCCCAAGAGAAGGGCCAAAGCCATCATGTTTAGTCAGATGGCAGTCATTTGCTGTAGACAGGATGCCCTCTGTCTAAAGATACGAGTGGCAAACATACGCAAATCTCTGATGATCGGAACCCGAATTTATGGCAAGCTTATTAAGACGACCATTACACCCGAAGGGGAAACCACCATCATGGACCAGGTCAACATTGAATTCAATGTAGAAACAGGGAACGACAACTTGTTCTTCATCTCTCCACTGACTCTGTACCATGTGATTAACAAAACAAGTCCCTTCTATGAAATGGCAGTGGACAATCTGCAAAAGCAGGACTTTGAGCTTGTAGTGTTTCTGGACAGTGTTGCAGAGTCCACCAGCTTCTCCTGTCAGGTCAGGACGTCCTACGTCCCTCGTGAGATCATGTGGGGTTACCAGTTCCTTCCCATTATCTCTCGCAACAAAGAGGGAAAGTATCGTGTGGACTTCTCAAACTTCTCCAGAGTAGTACCCATATCAACTTCACATTGTGCCTATTGTTTCCATAATGAGAAAGGACACCATCACCACTCCACAGGTGCCAATGGTGTTGTCAATGAGGGTTTTGAGATGACTGAGGTCCAAGGCCAATAGGCAGGTTGGCACAATGTTTCACCAAAAGTACAAAAAGAGTCTTAAATCTAGAAGCAATCATTTACATTGTTTTGTCATTATGATATTTAATCAGAATTCATGGCACTCTAAGTAGGGAAACCTTAAAACTAGAGATATCCTTCTAGAAACTACATTCATAGCATACATTAGTTGAAACAAAAACTTGCATTTTATAGCATACAATAAAATACTTGCTCTTATGCACTAGTAAAACAATAAAAAGATTAACATTTGTAATTCTGATGTACTATGTATCATCTCCGGATTTTTGGCCAGGATTCTGAAAATGAGAAGGATATCACTACAGATGATAGTCCTTCATGCAGTCAGTGTGTTATTATATTCATTAACTAGAATGTCTAAGCAGTTTAATACTTATGAAATTATGACACTAAATATAATGTTATGTTTTTGTTCAGCATGCTGCAATCAAATTTATGTTTGTTTGTTTGAGCCATTGATTCGAATTTACTGCTGTTTCAAATAAATATATTTTTCTTTGCTTGTTGTATTTGTTCTTCTGTGTTACGAAGAATTTAGTTAGTACCTAAACCTATTTCTACTGATGAAAAAAAAAAGTATTTGAAAATACACTAAATACATGAGTGATTGTAAAAACTATTGAGCTACCTTGTCTTTTATAAAATTAGTCACTTTTATTGACTCCTGAAAAGACATTGTATTGAGAACCCATAAAATAAGTGTCTTTTTATTAACAAAAACCTTGTTTTTTATTTGCTGCATTTCTAGTTACGATGGTTTTATAAAGAAAAATCTTAATGGAATAAATAAAATTCAGATGTGGGGGTTCTTATATAAAAGAAAGCCTCAATAGTCAACATAGCTAATGCACATTTTTCATGAGGAGTAACATAAAAAAAAAATATTCTTTTGTAGAGCAAACATAAAGCAAAACATTTTTATTATAGGTTAAAATCTATTTAGCAAGGTAGCGTAAGGAAAAGAGATGACTGACTTATTATTTATCGATTTATTTATTTATTGAGATTTCAGTTATGGAAAAGAAAAGATCCATAAATTAAAAATTACTAGACGGAGGGACGTGTTGCCCAAAGAGGCTCATTTGAAGGCAGTGAGAAGGTCTTGGGTTGTATCTCCAAGTCGGCCACAGATGTCTTTTTGTGGAGTGTACTGTACAAGCTCTTTCTGTGTTTGTCGGTTTACCCCTGGTTGTCTGGTTTCCTCCCATTATCCAAAGGTTGAATGGTTGTCTATATCTGTGTTGCCCTGTGATGGGTTGACCTCCTATCCCTGCCTCGTGCCGGGTGGTATCAGTGGTGTCACCTCCAGCAGTATAGTGAGCATACCTAGCATTATGGATTCCAAAAAGTAACAGGAGATTTTATACCAAAATCTCATATGAGGAGCTGATGTTCCAGCAGAACATCAAACCACATATCAAATCTGCTCAAAAATGCATAAAATGACCATAAAACTAAGCTTTGAAAGGACCAGCCCAGTCCTCTGAACTATATCCTCTTGAAAATCAGTAGGTTAAGCAGTATTTGCATTTAGAAATTGAGAGATTGTGTATAAATACTGCCAAAAGTATTCTGCCTTTATATGCATATGAACTTAAGTGACGTCTCATTCTTAATCCATAGGGTTTAATATAATGCTGGCCCACTCTTTGCAGCTATAACAGCTTCAACTCTTCTGGGAAAGCGTTCCATGAGGTTTAGGAGTGTCTTAAGGAAAATGTTGGATGAGAAGGCCTGGCTCGCAGTCTCCATGTCTTTATAGGACTTGCTTGATGCTGAGTTCCTTTAACTGGAACTAAGGGGCCAAGCCCAGCTCCGGAAAAACAACCCCACACCATTATCCCCCCTCCACCAAACTTTACACTTGGCACAATACAGTCAGACAAGTACCGTTCTCCTGGCAACTGCCAAACCCAGACTTGTCCATCAGATTACCAGATGAAGAAGTGTGATTTATCACTCCAGAGAATGAGTCTCCACTGCTCTAGAGTCCAGTGTCGGCGCTTTACACCACTGCAACCGACACTTGGTAATGTATAGCTTGGATGCAGCTACTGGGCCATGGAAGCCCATTCTATGAAGCTCTCTACGCATTGTTCTTGAGCTGATCTGAAGGCCACATGAAGTTTGGAGGTCTGTAGCGATTTACTGTGCTGACCTCACTCTGTCAGTTTACAAGGTCAAACACTTCGTGGCTGAGTTGCTGTCGTTCCCAATTGCATCCAATTTGTTAAAATACAACTGACAGCCGACTGTAGAATATTTAGTAGTGAGGAAATTTCATGACTGGACTTGTAACACAGGTGGCATCCTATCTCGGTGCCACACA
The DNA here is from genome assembly GCA_037576955.1 of Lepidarchus adonis. Classification (NCBI taxonomy): domain Eukaryota; kingdom Metazoa; phylum Chordata; class Actinopteri; order Characiformes; family Lepidarchidae; genus Lepidarchus; species Lepidarchus adonis. The sequence continues at coordinate 18,758,828 of JBBIGC010000020.1, forward strand.
GGAATTTACTGAGTGAACCATTCTTTCACTAATGTTTGTATTCGAGTAACTGCAGTTTATAAGGGTTTGGTTATACACATTTTGCAAAATGCATTTTAAAATGTTTTCCTTGTGCAATTTAAATGTATTTTTTATATAACCAAGTGTAAGCGTTTATGTTGCACTCTGGGAGCAACTGACGGACTATATACACCATTAAGTTGGGTCTCAATCACACACACCCATATGAATTCTAAGTACTGTGCTTACAGTAACAGACATGTGGGCTGCTTTATTTGTTTTGCACTGACAGCATGAATCATAGAGGCTCTATCTCAATATTGTCATAAACACAAGCTGTTTTTAAAATATTTGTGTTGTATTTAGCTGACTATAGGTCAAGGCATGGGCCAACGCATCACATGGCAACACATAGACAGACAACCATTCACACACACTCACCTATGGGCAATGTAGAGTAGCCAGTCAACCTAAACCACAAGCCTTTTGACTGTGTAAGGAAACCGGAGAACCCCAAAAAATCCACACAAACATGGCCAGAGCTTGTAGACTCCACACAGAAAGCCACCGGTGGCCGACCCAGGGACCGAACCCAATTTCCCCAATGTTCCTTCAAATATTTTAGAAAAATTTGTAGTATTATAGACTTTTCATTAAAGAATGAATAAAATTGTTTCTTTCGTTCTTTTATAAAGGTCACCTGAGGTCATTTCCCCTTCAGAATGTAGTGTCATGATGTTTTTGAATAATCCATGGGTAAATGAAGGCTAGCAGGTGCTTCCTCTGAGTCACATGAAGCTTCTCCAGAACATTTTGAAATGCTGTTATTGGAGAACTGTGCTGGCTGCAAATTTCGTTGCAATAGCTAATAGATGAACATGTTTTATTGAGTGATAATTGAGAGGGAAGGCCATTGTACCCAACTAGAGAGAGCAATGCCAATTGTGATCTCTTGGATGCTTTTGGGTTGTGACAGCACCAGGAATCAAACATGCATTGATGCAAAGATAACATATGTACAATAGCTACATTCAGATACAGGGGTCCTCCACTTACAATATAATCGACATACGAAATTTCGTGGTTAGGATGCTGTGCCCCTTTAAAAAAAATGTAAACTGAAAGTAGATAGAATAAAACGCTCAGAAAAAGCCATAACAGAGCCTTGGGTTTGTGAATGTCTGGTGGACTGACAGAGGAATTGCCCCATTGCAGTACACGCATTGGTGCTTTATTTTACTTACGTCACACTTGGTTGAACAGAAAGTCCAGTTGAGGACCTCCCTGTATTGTTAATTCTTCTTCAAAGAGAGTCTGCAATCACATAGGGGTATTTGGAATGGTCAGTAAATGTCATGTGTGGTCAGGTTCATGTGGTAATTCATTTCTAATTAGGAATAAATGAACTTGGTGAGAAGTCTAGCGTAATATGCCGTAGCGGTTATGTAAGACTTGGCGATAATTGGTTCTCACAGGACAAATAGCAAACTAACAAAAGCAACAAAAAGCAGAAAGCTCCAATTTCATCCAAGAACCAAGATTCAATGAGCCTGACTGACCATAATGAGACTTAGAAGCTGTAATCGAGGAACAGTTGGAACCATTGGCAGGATACATGACCCTGGATCTACACTCATTGTTTAGATAATCCACCTACCATATAGGTGCTGGACCATCTGAGGACCATGTTTGGGTGGTGGCACAGCAGTGTTACTGAATGTTAAAGCTTTTATGATGGATGTTTGGATGTTTGACCAATTTCTTTATATAATTTTAATCTTTTCCACTGTATGGCTGCTAGAACATTTACATTATAGGTTCTCAATGGAATAGTTCAGTCAGTTAACTCAGGTGAAGACCATGGGTCTGCAATGAAGCAACAGTAATTTAAAGACACCTTTAAACAATGTATACTCGAAAATGTTTGTAATGGAACCAAAAATGCACCATAGTACGGTTGCAAGTTCTTGTTTTGCTTGCGTGACCAAAACTCAGTAGAAGAGAAGCTTTGGCATGTTCTCAGTCACTTCTTAGAATGGGTTGGTATGTTCTAGCACAAAATGATGTTTGTGTTCTATTTATGCTATGCAAAATTCTCTAGCCTGTCCAAAAACCTGTTGTGTAAATCTGCCCTACTTTTCCTGTTGTGAAAGAAAAGACAGAAAAAAATGGCGAGTGTGTACAAGTAAACATTATACGCACCAAGTCCAGCCTTACTGGTAGGAGGAGACCATAGAAAACCAAAGAGTAAACACATTGGGTTTCAGAGAGGCTTAGAAGCAGTAGAAAAAAGTAGACTCATCATAGAATAACCAGCCTGATCTGTGCTTAAGAAACCTGAAGTCATCACACATGTAGTCTACAGTAGAGGAACATCTCAGGAAGGTAAGTTCCTTAATGAATTCACCTTCTTGTGTTCTAACCTACATATTTTATTCTATTGTCACTTACGTATATAGAGATGTGATGTGATCCAAAGAGGTCTACAGTCTTTCAGTCAGAAACAGCCTGACCTGTCTATCCAATCTGTCTTATCTATCTCCATCTAATCTGTCTTTTGATCATTCTCATTCTTCATTTTCCATGTAGTAGTATGACTTGATGCGAGAAATGAACCTATGAGAAGAAAAACGGAACAAAAGCAGTAATCCAACTCCGTTTGATTTCAAGTTCCATTAATAAGACCAGGTTACACCTTCACACGCCCAAAATGTCCTTTTTTCACATTTTGGGCTGGAAATTCATTCAATAGTTTAACAAGGTGATGGAAGGTGCTTCTATAGTAATTGTATCTCCATGAATAATAAATGAAAGTTCTCCTAATAGTAAAATTTGAAACAGTTTGGCAGAAATTGAAGCTCTTGGTCCAATAATCTCAAAACATTCAACTGTGTAAAAATAAATATGGAATTAAAATGAGTGAATTTCAAATATATTTGTGTTCTTTTCCCAGATTGAGTATATCCACATAGCTTGACAATGACACACTTCTTACCAAAGTGGCTCAGGGCATACTTGGAGAAGGCCCGTATTAACAGGAACCGTCTGGTGACCAAAGATGGCCACTGCAACATTGAATACGGCAATGTGAGGTACAGCAGTCGCTTCGCTTATCTGCTTGACTTCTGGACCACCATCTTGGAGTTCCGTTGGACTATTGTCCTCTTCTTATTCACAGCTGCCTTCCTGCTCAGCTTTTTCATTTTTGCCCTTCTCTGGTTTTGGATCGCACACAATAATGGAGACTTATGGTGGCAATACCAACCGCCTGACCATAACGTTTGTGTGATAAATGTCAATGGCTTGACCACCGCTTTTCTCTTCTCCTTCACAACACAGATGACTGTTGGCTACAGTATACGAGTCATCACCCCCACCTGTCCTGGTGCCATCATCCTCCTTGTTATCCAAACTCTCATTGGTACAATTGTGAAGTGTTTTTGGTGTGGATTGGTTATTGCCAAAATGGCGTCGCCTAAGAAAAGGGCGAAGACCATTGATTTCAGCGAGACAGCTGTCATCTGCCCTAAAAATGGTACCCTGTGTTTGCAGATACGAGTAGCCAACCTGCGCAAAACTCTAATCGTTGGGAGCCAAATCTATGGCAAGTTGTTTAGGACGACCACCACGCCTGATGGTGACACCATCATTATGGACCAGCTCAGTGTTGACTTCTTGGTCGACTCTGGGAAGGACAACTTGTTCTTCATCTCTCCTTTGACCCTATATCATGTGATTGATAGGACAAGTCCCTTCTTTGCCATGTCTGCTGACACTTTGCAGCAGCAGGAGTTTGAATTGGTAGTGTTTCTGGATGGCACAGATGAGTCCACCACTTTCTTCTGCCAGGTCAGGACATCATATATTCCACGAGAGGTCTTGTGGGGCTATGAGTTTGTTCCCATCATCTCCCGCAGCAAAGATGGCACCTACTGTGTGGACTTCTCTGAGTTCACCAGAGTGGTACCTGTACCAACCCCACACTGTACCACCTGCTTCCACAATGAGAAAGCCCATCATTATGACTCCAGAGATGCTGCTGACAACCCAGTGTTTGAAGCCAGTGAAATTCCTCATCAAGATGAATTCAGCCAGGGACACCAAACATCGCTCAACTTCCGAACAGTCCGCAAAAAATCTTAAATATGAACATGACCGCAAATTTGTTTTGTTTGATTGTGTGTTTGTGTGTGCGTTTGTATGTGTGTTAAAATGTTCTATTAAAAGCAAAACCAATGAAATTTGTTCTTCTAAATGTCTGTAAGCTACCCTTTCCTTCACTTTGTAAAAGTACTCTAAGATCCTGTATATGAAATCATCACAGATATAGAGTTAAGTCAATTACTAATTAAGGAGAGCTAGTGATTTTTATGTATTTTCATAAATGTATTAAATTGATTTGCAAATAAAAATTATTCTGTGGTTATTTTATTATAAAGAAATTTTATGGATTAGGATGCATAACCTTGCATCATTCCAAAATCCCGTTTTCTGGGTTGTTTGAAGGTACTGTTGTCAACCACTTACACATATACAATACTATAGCAAAGTCTTACGCACCTACACAAAAATGTTTTAAAGTCATTTCTCTCAGCATTGAGAGTCTTTCTGCAGCAAGAACACAAGTGAACATTAGGGTAAAGCAGTAAAAATGCTGAGATCAGATCGAGGCACAAACTTTAGCAGAGCCAGTTCCAAACTGGGCATGGGACATGATGACTCAGCACTCTAAATCTTTTTGAGTGGCGACCCCCAAAATAACATTGTTGGTGTTCGTGACCCAACCCGAAAATATGTTAATGTCTGTCCTGTGCAGATAATTCAACTGAGCGGATAAAGTTAATTGTGGACACCTTGAACAAAAAAAGTTTCCAAAAACTACTTAAAAATCGTAACATTTTTTATTTAGTAAATGTACAGTTTTTCACAATGCTCTGGTGACCCCCAGATATTATCTTGTGATCCCCGTTGGGACCCCCAGGTTGAGAAAGGCTGCTCTAAAGTACCTTTATGAGAATGCATCCCACAGGCGAGGTGTGTGAAAACTCATGATTGGCATTGCCAGGAAGAACCTTTGAGTTTATATTAAGGCAAACAAAACAAACTCATCTGATCCATGAAGTGCCGTGTAGGCCACTAGTTTCTGTTTCTTCTAATCCCTCTTCCGCAATGCTGCTGACTCCGGCAGTGGTTTTAACCCAAAAATACAGGTGTTTCTGGTCTGGCCTGCAGTTTCAATGAAAGGGCTGTTTTCAAGTGCCAGTGGTGGCTAGTGCAGGTCCTAGCAAATGAGTTTTGGATCAGATGGAGGAATTAATACATCCACAATCTTCAACCAAGACGCAAGAGACAAACAGAATGTTGACTTGGAATCTCCTTGGAATGAGTGGGAAAAAATTCCAACCAGTGGACAAAGTGAAGACCTATTTCAGATGTAGTCTTGGCATTAATGAATTCTAGATGGGATGTGTTCTGCACAAATAGGGTTATATGTTAAAAAAAAGACAGAGGTGACTGTTTAACTATGTTTGTATTGTTTAATGCAGTGGTTCTCAAACTTTTTGAGTGACAACCCCCAAGATAACATTGGCTGACCTCCAGACCAACTGAGAAATGTACATTATTTCTTAATTTTCTCCCTTTAAAGAAAGTAAATAAAACCGTGACTCTAATTTTACAGTCCTTTTAATGCAAACATAGAATCTGTAAAGTAGCAAAGAGAAAAAATGAAAGACAACTGCAGCAGCTTTACCACTGTGCACAATTCACAAGAAGATTTGAACAATATAGATAATAAATGTGCATATTAAAACTTTATTTCATGAAATTAAGGTAAAAAACAACACAGACCAAATCATCCAATCAACCAAAATAAAAAAAAATGATATTGTTCATTGAATGAACAATGAACTGTTCAAAGTACTGAAAGTTTAGTTACTAATATCACATCTAATATCATATCATGTTTAAAAAATATATTTTAAACTTTTTTGTGGCTAAATACCATTTCATTTATCGTTACACAACATTTTTATTCCTGAAGAATTGTTGAAATGAAACAGAATGAGCCATAACCTTCTGCCCTTTCAAATATTCTACATTGTTTTATCTTTTCCCCATCATGCAGCTGAGATGTTTAAGTTTAGTCGATCTGCGTTTCGCGTTTTTTGTGGACTGGGCTTGTTTCTTGTTGGAACAAAGCAGATGAATTCTTTGTTTTATGTTGGTGATTGCCACACGAACATCATCCTCAACTCTCTGGATCCGGATCTCTGGATCTTCCACTTTTCCTTCCTCTATCGATGACCTGATCTTTAATATTATCTGCCATGTCCGGAACAGTCAAAAGAGTACTAGAAATGTGTTCTCCATGCATTGCTCTTGTAATTGCCACTGCTGCTGGGCTTCAGCAGCGACTGTAGCATGTGTACTCACTATTGATTTTTTGGCATTTTACTTCTAGCTCCAAACTCTATTGGTTTATCTGTGTAAGTGCAGTGTTTTGTCTCTAAATGTCTCTTAAGTTTTACTGGCTTCAAGCTCTCATGGACTAGAACTTCAGATCAGATTACACATTGAGGATATTCAGACTTGTTTTTGGTCTGGCTTGTAAATCCGTATTTCAAAATGTCGGACTGATATCTATGAAGCTTACAGTCTTGGATATTTGCTGGTCCTGTTGCCATACGCTTCTCTGGTGGTGCTGCTGCTGTCAGGCTTTCAGATGATTCTGACTGAGAAATCAGTCCCAATTTTTGAGCTTGATTGCTTTTTCTGTAAAGCCAACGCTCCATATATATATATATATGTATAATATATTAATTATAATAAAGAATATGCATTTTGGTTATTGTGTCAGCAGCTGTAGCATGTTTGCTAGCGTATATGTGGCCTGTGCAGATAATTCAACTCTATAATCTCAGCAGATAAAATACATTTTGCACAGCTTGAATAAAAAAAACTACTAAAGCTACTAAAAAATCAATTTAATCAAAATTTTAAATGGTATTTAGTGAGTGTACAGTTTTTCACAAGGCTCTGGCAACCCTGAGAAATTATCTTGCGACCCTCAGGTTGAGAAAGGCTGGCTTAATGCACAAGTGGCTGGGGTACTTTTATTTTGACAGGAGAAGGAGTAAGCACAGGAAGTAGAATTGTAATGGGCTAATATGGAATGGTTTCTCAGATTCAATTCAAAAACTTCCATGGTTTATAATCTTCAGAAAGCAATGGCTGTAAGTGCAGTATAGTCTTTGCTGATTGTACAATGGAGTGTGTTATGTTTTATGCACATTTTGTTACAAACAAAAGCTTAAGTTATCACAGCTAATGTCATATATGTTGTTAATATCTATAGCAAATGTAGCATTTTATTAAGGTTTTATCTTATTTTTTCCTATTTTCCTGATTCAATGTTGTCATCTTGACATCTCTGCTGATGACATTAAAGGAGCAAGGACATTCTCCCTCCTTGCTCTTGAAAAGGAGTTTGTCTGGCTGTTTATCTATGTTAACAGCTGACAAACTGTCCATGACAACAGCTGGACATGACAACAGCCCTTTCTATCAGAGCTAGCGTTAGCATTTTGTGATCCAGAAGCTTTGCTATGGGCTCTGACTAGCCTGCTCAAAAATTCTACATAAAAATAGACCATATAAAAGCAAATGCCTTACTGATTTAAAAAACTGAACACTTAATAACTTTTACTTTCAGCCCACAAACTGCCAACTAGTTCCCTCGTCATAAAATATTGTTATCTAATGAATAATCAACCGCAGCCATTCAATAAATGTGAGATTGAATTTGGCTTTTTCATTTGATCTGTAGAGAATATAATAAAGGGTGGACACCCTTCCCTTCCTGAAATTAATCACCGATTATATGTTTGAGGATTTCTTTGAAGGGTGCATTGTGCTTTTGTTTCATAAATCTATGTCATTTCACAAAATACAGAGTGAGAGAGCTTAATCCAAAACTTTATTTATTTTTTTTCATATAAAGGTGTATTTCCACTTGATATGGATTGAATGCTTGTTAGATTATAAAGAAAGAAATGTGTTGTGCCAGCACTGGACGCATGCTCTTTGCTCTAAACGATTACATTTTGTATCAGGTTACACTAAACCCTAAGAACAGTGAAATGCAGGTGCAACCCTCATCTCTGTAGTTCCTCCATAAGCAAAAGGAGTTTAGATCTTGCTGTATAATCAGCAAGCACCCTCCGACTGAGCTGGCAAACTTACTTGAACGTTAAACTGAGCCCAAAGCAAGGAAACAAAATGTTCTAATCATAAAGTGGAGAATTTCCATCTGCCCCATGTAATTACTTTTTGATCAAAGTTTACCCCAACAAGAACAAGAAGCAGATGTGGATAAATACATTTGACTTTATCAAGTATTTGAACATAAAAATTGAGCATAAAAATTCCTTTAACAACATATTTAAATATTTACCACACTCTATATACACTATTTTAACCAACCATAGTATAATGTAAACAGAGCTAGTGTCCATCTTTTGAGCTTTGAGGCTTTTGGAACCTTTACATCATCACATTTCTGTTGAACAATACTGATCCAATTCAATTGCCTCAAAGCCCTTGTTTTCAATGCCATCTGCGGAGCTTCGGTTGTGGCCATTCACATCATGATAGCAGTAGGCACAGTGCGCTGTCGGCACAGGCTCAGTTCTGGAGAAGTTGGAGAAGTCCACATGATATTTGCCTTCTTTACTGCGGGAGATGATGGGAAGGAACTTGTAGCCCCACATGATCTCTTGAGGGATGTAAGAAGTCCTTCCTTGGCAGGTAGAGTTGGTAGCTTCAGCTGTGCCATCCAGAAACACCACCAGCTCAAAATCCTGCTGGGGCAGATTGTCTACTGCCATTTGGAACAATGGACTGGACTTATCAATCACATGGTACAAGGTCAAGGGGCACACGAAGAACAGATTGTCCTTCCCAGCGTCCACCCTAAAGTCAACATTGACCTGCTCCATGATGATCGTCTTGCCTTCAGGTGTGACTCTGGTCCTGATCATCTTACCGTAGATCTGACTGCTGACCAGCAAACTTTTGCGAATGTTGCCTACACGTATCTGCAAACACAGTGCATCGTGTTTAGAGGAGATGACCGCCATCTCACTAAAAGTGATGGCTTTGGCTCTTTTCTTGGAAAAGGCAATTCGGTTCACAAACACGCCGCACCAGAAGCAAATAATAACCATACCAACAAGTACTTGGATTACAATGACGGAGACGGCGCTAGGACACAACGGGGTAATGACCCGGTAACCAAAGCCAATAGTCAGCTGCGTCTCCACTGAGTAGAGATATGAAGTAGTTAAGTCATACATGTTGAGTATACATTCACTGTGGTTTACTGATGGGTTCTGCCACCACAAGTCACCATTGGAGCCGGCAATCCAGTACCAGATGAGTGTGAAGATGAACCAGCTGAAAATAAAGATGGACGTATATGAGAGCATGAAGGAAAACCAGCTCATCTCTGCAAACGTGGACCAGATGTCTTCCATATAGGCAAAGATGCTTCTGTATCTGATGTTGCCATATTCTATGTTGCAGTGGCCAGATTTGGTTACCAGACGGCTTCGGCGAATTCGCCGCTCAGCCAGGTAGTTTCTATACCACTGTCTTAAAGATCCAGTCATTTTCAAGGTGCAAGACGACCAAGTCTGGCGAGAGAATATAAGGACATGTTCAAATTCTGAGATAAATACATAAGTTGCATTTCTGTAAGAGATTTAATCTGTAAGTAAATGGACAGTTTTGCTCATGTTTGCTCTGGAGTTTTATCCAAGAATGAACCAATATGATTCTCTCTACCTGTTTTCTTTAGTAGACAAATAGATATCAGATTACTGACCTGTCCAATTAACAATATCTGTGGCTCTGCAGAATGAGTGAGTGGTTATTTTCATTGTCAAAAAGGTAATAATGCTAAGAATTAATTAATTAATAGTCAAAATGAGATTTGGTTATATAGATATCGCAGACTTCCTACATGTTAGAAAGTTTAATCAAAACTTAATTTAATTTTGTCTGGATTTAATAATGTCTGGATTTGAGTAGTTAGGATATATCTGGATCCTTCAGAATCTGCCTTGCTACTGCTGTCAGTAGTCATGCTATCCATAAAAAGAAGTAAGCCAGCATTTCATGTCAATGAAATAATGAAACTTTGCATTATTCTCTTCTCGTGGCTCACCCTTGTATACGCACACCATCTGACTGCTAGAATAACAATTTGGGGCATTGTAGAGGGCTGTTTTCTCCCAATAATATTAATGAAATATCATTTTAGTCTCATTTGTGAAACCGTAATCTTCTGTTTTTAACCATGAACATTTTGTACTTAAACATATAGATTTTTATAATAGTATATTCTATACACAAATGTGTATATATATATATATTTAGGTGTAAATATGTACTTTTTTATTACTTTAGGCTTTTAGAGAGCTGTTTTCTCCCAATAATATTAATAAAATATAATTTTAGTCTCATTTGTGAAACCGTTATCTTCTGTTTTTAACCATGAACATTTTGTACTTACACATATAGATTTTTATAGTAGTATATTATATGTATATTATATTATATGTATATTATAGTATATATATGTATATATATATATATATATATGTATATTTATGTGTAAATATGTACTTTTTAATATTACTTTAAGCTTTTAATTGATAGTTTTTACCACTCTGCTGCTCTTAACCTGTAACTATGCAAATTTCAATAAAATTGATCATATCTTATTAAAATGGCCCTAACAGCTGGAATTTCAAACACAATAAAATACACTAACAGATATAATTTCTGACAAAACAACATGAGAAAATGGATAACGACAGCATAACGATCACAAATGAGTCTTAAGGAGAAACTGGCAATCCAAGAACTCAGAGTGAACATACCTGCTGCAGTGCTTTCTATGTGGACATTCAGAAGCTTGGCAAACGGGTTGAAGCATGTGCCAGTACGTTCCTTTTCAATCGGTCCCACTTTCTTTCAATTATTCCCTGCTGTTTCTAAAAGTTCTCTTAGCACTGAGGCTTTGTATGGCTCCTTTATAGCAACTAGACTTGATGTTTACCTGTACACAAAGACAAATGGCTTGGGTTACACCGCATCTGGACAAGCACGGGAGTTTAGGGCTGGGCAAAGTAGACACAAGTACAACACCTTCAGTGCGGAACAACATGTCCTAACTCTAAGTTCCATAATCTTCAAAGAGCCTTTCTTGGAAATCCTCTCAGCATCCTTATTCACTTGGGACTTCATAACCAAAAAAGTAGGCAGATATTTTCAGTTTTGATGGAAAAAAATATGACAAATTCTAAGAGAAAAAGGAAATCAGGAACATTGTGACCTAAATTGTAAGACTATCTGCCACCTCAGTACCTAAAAGTCACAGGTTTGGTTATACGATCAGTGCTTTTTCAAGACTGAACTGAAAAAAAACAGTCTCATGGATATCAGTGGTACGATAGGAGTGGATTAGAGATTAGAGCCATGTCCTAAGCTGACCCAGGTCATTCTTGTTTTTCACCATGACTTGGTATTATTGCAAGTAGAACTCACGCATCAGGTTTACATGGTTATTTAATTGCAATAATTCATCATTTCTACAACATGGTTCTAAATAACCCTTATTGGCATCTTTTTGGGCCTAGATTTAGACAGGAACTGCCATATAGGGGCCTGAGAGGCTGCTGCTTCCATTTATTTAGCCAATAGCAATATTTACGCACAACAAGGAATATAAGCAATGTCCGTATGTTGTGGATGCAAAATAATAATAATAACCACAAGGCAGGTGTAGACCTAACACTGTTCTAGGCAATCAGCTAGGACCCCTGTATCAGAGAAAACCCTTTCTGTATATAGCACACGAAAAGTAGACGTCAGAATCGTCTTTGTGTTGAAATTCTCACCACCATGGAACATGAGGAGCCCCAGAAAATGTATTTCTCTCTTCCTACCACTTATTGTTTAGAGGGTTCCACTAACATTTCTGAATTTCTCAAATATGAAATGGTTAACATGTAAGCATAGTCAACGTCTGTGGTGGTGATAGGAACCAGACATCACAAGACAAGCAATGCAACCCAACAAAGTTATAACATAAAATGATTTTTGCCTGTAGCATAAAACTTGGTTCTGCAAAATTATTAAAAGTATGGTAGATGTGCAAGCTGGCAGTTTTGTGGGCAATAATGTGCCAATGCACTAATACCATTGGAGGTGCAGGCTTTTCAACTGAGTGCTGAGGTCCAAACTCCAAAATATGTGATGTCCATGTTTTCCAAAAATTTCCAAAAAATTACCACAGACCAGCTTTTCACATTTCCACAGTCCACATTAAATGAACTTGAGCCCAGAGAAGTTTCCGGATCATGTTCACATATGGCTTTTTCTTTGCACGATAGAGCTTTAACCTGCATTTGTGAATGGCATGGTGAATTAAGTTCAGAATGATGATGACCCGGTGGAGGTGGTGACCGACAGGATAATGGTGGCTAAGCTGTCATCCCTGCTGGACAACACCTCTCACCCCATGCAGGAGTCCCTGACAGCACTGAGCAGCTCCTTCAGCGGACGGTTGCTGCACCCACGGTGTGGGAAGGAGAGATTCAGGAGATCTTTCCTTCCAGTTGCAGTCAGACTGTACAATCACCACCTGCAGCTGACCACACACACACACTCCCCACAGACTGACAATTGAAACTTCACATCGCACATGCAACTTTCAGGTTCATATTCATATTCTCTATGTGCAATATTCATCTGTGCAACATGTGCAAAGATTTTCTGTCTTCCTGCACTGTCAACACTTTTTACACTCTTCACTCTTACATTTACCTTATTTATTTGTGTAAATATTTTTTTGTAATAGTATATGACTTTTATTCTATCTATCTATCTTATCTTATCTTATCTTATCTTACCAACCTCCTCGCTGTATGTGGGGCCAGATAAACTTGGCTCCCCATCCAGCCTTGTTTGTCACTGTTCCATCTGTTTTTAACTTCTTTATTATTCCTTATTATTATTTTATTTCCATTGTACACAGCATCCCAGCTTATTTGGAACTAGGTCAGAGAAATTTGTTGTCTAGAGCAACAAGGGGTACACATTGAAAGCAAGTGCCAAAAAAACAAATAAACTCCAGAAAGTACAAAATGTATATACACACAAAACAAACACCAGAAGCCAAATGATGACCTGATATTGTCGTAGGTGATGCAACTGCGATGTCAGTGGAAAATTGCCTCTCAATTAACCTTTTTTTACAAAGCGAATGAAAAGTAGAAGTTAGAACAACCTTTTAACTGGAGCACCTACTTTAAACTCTATAAAGGAAAACGGACTGTTCTCAATTTCTGTATAATGGATGAAATGTGCATATAGTCAAAGTAATTCATGCCAGTTCCTCCCAAAAATCTACCACTTTGCAGAAGTTGTATCCTAGCATTTGATTCAGATTAATGTAAAGCCTTCAGGAGCTTATTAGAGCCACATATTTTGGAACAAAAGTCTCAAGAGTTGTAGATCATCAAGAACAAGGCAAATTAACTTGTCAGAAAGGTTCTTGGTTTAATGGTATTGAAGAATCATTTTGATTCACTAATGCAGTAGTTCTCAAACTGGTCCTCAGGACCAATCAGATTTTTTCCTAGTCACTTTAAGCAAAACATGGATCTAGAGAGCCTTGAAGATCAGTTTGAAAATTATTTAGATTATATGTATGAGTTTGGTTTTTGCACTAAAACGTATCCCCAAGCTAAAAGCCATTCAGAAAATTGATGATCCAAAAGGAATGTTCAGTAATGATGTTCAGCAAAATCATGATTTTGTTCATTTATACATTTGACCATCCTTGCATGTTATAAAGTCCAATTAAATCAGTGCAAAAGTGCAATTAAATCAGAATGTATTAAAAAAGTAAATTAATCTGTAATGTTATTATTAAAGCCAATACACTGCCACTCCCCATAACCCATAGTTGTTTGTTGTTTGTGAGCACTGCTTGTAGGCATTGGACACGCAACAAAACAAACTGCATATTTTACCTATAAACCTGGCGGAAGCCACTATTATCTGTGCAGTGTGAAAACATTTCTCTGAACTTAGTTTCATAGGATGTACTCATTTGAATTAATTTAGATCTGGATTTTTATCACATCACCATTCTTCCTGGTTGTCTTATATTTTATGTTACAGTGGATATATATGACTTCATTTTAACACATTAAAACATAAATTGTATTTTATTACACTGTCACCACAGTGTATTAAAAAAGTCACCACCTGATTTTTACCAACCAAATTGGCCTCCAATTGGATAATTACTGCATGGATGATTGTTTCAGCTTCGGTTATTGAACTCTAACTGATGTAGTGAGTAGCTTCTCATTACTTAAAGAACCATGTCAGAAGACCCACCCAGTGGTCGTGGACAATATGTTAATCTAAGGAGATTGCTGAACCTACTAAAATTGGGTTTAGAACTGTTCAATGCATTATTAAAAACTGGATGGATATAGAGCAACCAATATCTTCACAAAAGAAATGTGGCCATAAAAAATCTTGAATGACCATAAATGGTGATAATTTAAACATTTGATAAAAATCAATTTGTAAAAAAACACAGAATTAACTTCTGTGTACGTGTCCATTAGCATGCCCTGCGAGTTCCAGCTAACTCATATGAGTCAACAGAGAAAAGTCCCAAAGATCAATTACAGAGTGGAGCTCACATGATAAAATACTGCTGTAGTACAAATTTGCACTTTAGTTAGAAGACTGTGGTCCCATTCTTCATTCGGTTCAGCAGCCAGACACTTCTACTACAAAGCCACAATGTTGTGTCAGCTTCAGTATGCAATTTAGCATTGCCATCCCCAAATATGCAAGGCCTTTCCTGCAGAAGTCATCTGGATGGGATTGTATGTTGCTGTTAAACATGTATATACCTTGATTGTTTCCTGAACCTGGAAGTCGCTTTGGACAAAAGCGTCAGCCAAATGAATAAATGTAAAAATATACCTTTCAGCATTGATGGTGCTTTCCAGATGTGTAAGCTGCTAGTTTCATACTCACTAATGCACTATGAGGTAACATATACAACGAGAACAGTAATGGGCCTATAATGGAACCCTGTAGAACAGTGGTGCTCAATACGTTGATCGCGAGCTACCGGTCGATCGCGAAGACATCGGTAGTCGATCGCGGAACACTGCCATTCAAAATAAACTACCGCGGACGTGAGACAACACAGTGTAAAAACGAGTGATCCATGAGCCACAGAAAACACTGCAGTACAGATGGAGCCAATCATC
>JBBIGC010000020.1:18814026-18825996 GCA_037576955.1 Lepidarchus adonis
TGTTAGATCACAATTATTATCGTTATTATATCGCCCAGCTCTAGCTCTCCTTTAATAGAAGTTGATGTGAATGTATTCCAGTTCCATATTTTCACTGTTTTACATTTGAAAGTCCATCAATGAATAAATCTCACATAACGCATGCACACAGTCAACACTGTGCACTTCACTCCAGAGCCTCAAACTCATTTCTGCGTTAAGACCAATTTGCAGTTTAAAAGACCAGTTGTTCTGCATCAAATTCAAAGTATCAGGCAACACCAGTGATGTCGTCATATTTCGAGCTGGATAATGTCCCCAAATCTTCGACTCTGGAGTTCGGCATGAGAACACTGACCTCTCTGCGGCTCCGCTCCAGAAGCCGCCCATGCCAACGGTGAAGACCGCGAGGGCGAGCATGAGGATGATGCTCAGGTCAAATGGAGGTACAGGAGGAGCATAGAGCTGCACCTCCATCTCACCTGGAAACACCTGATATAAAAGAGGAGGGGCATGTTCAGTCTAACTGTAAAAAGTTACTTCCACGTGAATGTAGGTGAAGCACAATCAGCCATAACATTAAGTACACTTTACCTTCTGGGCGTCTAGGAAGTCTCTGTACCTCATGAGTGCCAGAGGAATCGTCACTTTCCCATATTCCGAATCATTGGCTGAGGGCGTCACCTGAAACAAAAGCTTTACCTGAGATTTGATCATACAATGTAGAAACTGAGTGTGTGCGCTGTTTGTTTTTCTTACCATGACGTCCTTGCTGGCGATGAGCAGGACGGACGCCCCGAGATCCTGAGCCACCTGAGCTTTCTGGCTAAAGGCACACACTCCTCTCATCACAACCACAGCCTTCCCCTCCAGAGAGCCTGGTTTCATCCCCCCATCATCACATAGCAGACTGGAGGTCAGGTTCACCAACTCATACTGCGCCTGTAAACACACACACACACAGTTACTGTGACTGTAAAGTATCTGTCTGGTTCTGTAGATGTGCTCCAGCTGGATTCACTCACAGCATCACTGAGCGAGTCGGAGATGTTGGACCACGATGAATTGTACACGAGACAGTACTCCTTATGAAGGGGCCCATCAGACACACGCAACACTGCTTCTTGGCACTCGGTCTGGAACAAAGACAAGCATTTATTTTACACACCAGACACCACAACAAAGGAAATGAACTGGTTGCACATTCTTATGGTTCTGGAACATTCTTTTGACGAGGGCACCTGTGGTTAATGAACAAGACTGTAGGGATGGTTGTGGAGATGGTTTAATATGCTTGTTTATTACAGTGTATGGTAATATGGTCTTCAGGTGGTTTCATTAATGGTTCCTTTAATGTCCTGCAGGTTTGGAAGACTATGGGACTGCATGGGACAAGAGAGAGCCAAAAACACATTACACTGCATTTTATTCTATACTACTGTTTAATGTAAATATGTTTGGTTTGAAACTGAAGATTAAACTTTATTTCTTTATGCTTCTTTCTGTAGCAGCATTGGCACAGGCCACAATTCCTATTTTTGTGCGTTTTTAAAAATATTACAGCAAATATTACCACTTCATAGCAGGTGTATAGAGCAGGAGATACCCGGATGTAGAAAGGTAAAGTTGAAAAATTAAAAAAAAAATTAAAAAAAATAAAAAAAAAACTGATTTCTGAGTTATCCGGATAGTTCTCTGTCAAGTGTGAAAATCGTTCAGCTGTTCTAACATTAAATAGCATCAGACTCCAGGGTTTGGACCTAATTGATCCCCCCCCGAGATCCAGAAGAGAAGGTGAGGTGTTTATTGTTTACTGGAAATCCCCGCTGTTCCACTTCCTCAAACTCACCTTTACTCTCTCCTTCAACACCAAAAATCTTGACAACTCTCTAACAAAGCGGATAAGCGATTCCGTCTCCAGTTTTACATTAAAAAACGCCTGCTGGACATTGTGTTTTTGAGCTTTTTGAAGGAAAACACTGGAACTTCAACAACCAAAACAAACTATGCTGTGCTAAACTACGTTCGTCTGTATTTCTCACCCGGTAGCACAGAAGAGCCACGGCCAGGATCACCCACAATTTCTCCGCCATGTCAGCACCATCTGGATGTAGAAGTCGTGGGAGAAATCCGCGTTAGTTCGGAGTTGAGCTGCGCTTTTGGTTTCTGTTTAGCCGAGTGTTAGCATGTTTGGACCGGCTGAACTAACTTCCGCTTCCGCCTTTGCAGCGCCTCCATCACATGAGCTCGAGTTCACACTGGGGGATGCCTGAAACCTTGCACACTTCCCAACTCTGCCAGTTTTGCACTAACTGTACACATTTACCTTGCTCAGTTTAGCCAGGTGAGGCCTCTCTGCACTTCTCCAGCCTGGACTTTGGGCTCAAACTCAAATAAAAATTGTTTTAGAAGCTTAATTTTTTTTTTAACTTTGTGGAAAATACAAAATGTTTACACATTGATAACAATTGATAAATTAGGTGCTCTGACAGCAATACAAAAAAGGAAGAAAAGAAAAAAACCATTTAAGATAGTTTAATAAGAGGCAATGTGAAAGAGAAAGAGAATGAGTTTAACAGTGACCGCAAGATGGTCGTATTTCAGCTGGACAAGTCATTACCTGTCTTTTTTATTTTGGGGATCCGTGAGCCAGAAAGCAGTAGGAAAACAAGAAATCAACTATAACATCAGTATGATAGACCAGTAAACCAGTGACAGGGTTAACATGGGCGCCCGAGGTTCACTGATGCATGTGGGGAGTGTGGTCCGATCCCAAAGAGGATCCTGTTGTACAGAATGTTAATGCTGCTCTGATAGAAATGAGTCACACACACTGCAGCACAGTCAGGGCTGTTTTAGCAGCATGAGGGGTCCTACTCAATATTAGGCAGTTGGTCTTAATGTTATGGCTGATCATAAGGTGGACCTACTCAATATGAGAGCGGTGATCCTGGTGTTATGGCTGATCACAAGGTGGACCTACTCAATATGAGGTTGGTTGTCTTAATGTTATGGCTGATCATGAGGTGGACCTACTCAATATGAGGTTGGTGGTCTTAATGTTATGGCTGATCATGAGGTGGACCTACTCAATATGAGGTCGGTGGTCTTAATGTTATGGCCGATCGGTGAACGATGTCTCAAGACCGTCTTTGAGCGAAATCGTCTGTTAAATCCTCTCTCGTCCTGATGCGTCTCTCAGGAGAAGCTTCGTAACAGAGAAAGAAAAGGAAGCGTGCAGTTCTGCATTTTTATTTGGGGATGAAAAATGTAAAAAGTATCTGTACAAAAATAGCTCCCGGGTAAAGACGAGAATAAGAGCGTCGGGAGAAGAACAGTGAGGTCAAATTTATTGAATCGAGCATTTAAAAGCTTTAAAAAAAAAGGAGAAAAAACAACAACAACAGATATTCCACAACCCAGGGAATATGAAACATATGAAAGTATAAAATACAAAAAAGCACGTTATTACAAATGCAACTACATTTCTAATGGCTTTTACTCTCTCATTTATAGTCTGCTTGTAATCTAGAGACGACGCCTCAAAATGTGAAGTGGCCCAGCCACCATATTCATATCCTGTGAGACAAATCATGAAATAAATAAGCGTCCATTAAGAAAATGGAAACCAGATCATAATTCATCGCTCACATGAGAATTAACAGGCATTAGGATCAATCGTTATCTCGTGTTCCTCGGCTATTTTGTACATTACGGTCAGAAAGCTGTAAGCGTAGAACAGTGCTTCCGTTACAAAAATATACACAACATATCTAAAACAGTGGTATGACTCTTTGGATCATCCAGTGTGGTGAGGGGAGGGGAGGGGTTCAGTTTGGTCGTTTTTCTTTTTTAGTCCAGCATCCCTCATCGTTTGGTTCAGCAGGTCACACACACTTTCGGACGTCACGCACTGAAGAAACACAAAAGAAGTTACTAACACATTCAAGATCCGTTTCCCTCAGACTCTATCCTGAGCTGCCGAAATGGCCTACGGCCTCTTTTCGATTTAACGTCAGACAATATTTTTTGCCGACCAGCATTTAAGGTGTTTCGGATAAAAACAACAAAATAAAATGATACGAACGACCCAAAAAACTGTTTAAATAAAATAATAAACGTGAATTCACTGTGTAATTATGTAACTTTATTAGCAGCGACTTTCTGAAACATCGTACTCTGCCCCTCGCGCGCTCTGGTCGCTATGGTAACACGTAAACGTTCCTTTCCGAATAAGTTTTCAGTGCTGTTGTGGCGATCTCAGAAAAGCTGCAATTTTGTATAAAATGCATTAAAAACAGAATGTGTGATGAGTAAGATGAGTAGTGATAAAACATTTCAATGATTTCACTGATCAACTTGTAAATTGTAAAAATACACAAATCTGATGCTGTAACACAGAAAGTTGGTGGCGTCGGGTGAGTGCGAATGTGCGACCAGTGTTTATGCACATTGTAGAGAATCTGACATTCCACACGAGCTTTCAGGACTCGCGTTTGGTTGGCGTCAAAGAAATACTGCAGGTTGTGACTTGGATCTGTATTGTTAGTTTTTGTAGCAAGTGTAAAATGTAGCCTGACATTGTCCTGCTGAATAACTATAGACCTGAATGACACCGCCTTGATTGCAACATATGTCGCTCTAAAATCCTAATACATGCCTCCACATCAATGGGGCCCACATGCCCCCCATACCATGACTGCTGTTGCACCCTTCACTGATAACGTCTGGATGGTCAAGTTTCTCTCTTTCAGGAGCATTTCCTGATGCTGTTGTGGACTGTGTTCAGTGTCAGTCCTCCTTTATCACAGTAGCATGGTGGTTCCACATGCAGGGCCTTCTGAGGGCTTGAAGGTTTCCAGCATTAGCTAAAAGGCAGAGATTTCTCTGGAAATGTACTATAGATGATGAAAGAGATGATCTTCAAGATCTTGTGCTGGAATGTTCTTTCTGAACCAACTGACATGAAGTTTGGGACAAAGTGATGGTCTTTCTTTGCTTGACTGAGCCTTTTGGTGGATGCTCTTTTTATACCCAGGCATGATCCCTCACCTGTTTCCACCTCACCTGCCGATTGTGGAATGTTTCTAAATGACATAAAATAGTTTGCTTCATATGTCACATTTTAAGTTTGTTAATGTTTACAAAATATTTTGATCAGTGAAAACTGGAAATCTTTCTTTGATCAGTTAAATAAATAAAATGAAAAATTCCAACTTTTCTGGTAATGGAGTTTGTGCTAAAATAAACAATATAAACCCCTTCCCAGGTTACTTATAACCACGCCCCAAATGTCCTGCACTGTCATTGGTTGTAGCTCATCACTGACAGTTACTGACACATTTTCCATATTTTTAGCCTGTTTTTTGCATGGTATTCTTGAACAATTCTCTCAAACAGAATGGAATTGCATGCACTGGAGAAGTGGCATGCTCCCGAGACAACATGCCCGCATTCTCCACCAGTCTGGCATTAGAAAACGGAGACATTGCTGTAACTGTGCCCTTTTCTTCAGGATAAACCACATTTACATACTAGGTCTGTAAAAACAAATGTGCAACTTCCAATTTTGAAGATTCTCAATAGTTTGGAAGGAAATGTTTGGTTTTTCATAGAAGCTCTTCTTCGGTTCTATGGAGGTCAATTTGACAGATAAATAAAGGCTCATCACTTAACACCCTTTAACAAAATTTTGGAATATGGGTGTGTCCCTTGCATAAGCCCCACCCCCTGCCCCAGTGAGCATGAATTCTACAGAGAAGCCTCAATAAGATGACTGGGGGCGAGTCACACATTCAGTATTAGATAATGAATGGGACCAGATCTGTTTTTCATACTTGTACATGTACATCAGTCCTGTCACAACAAGCTGAAACAAGTATGCTTGCGAAGATCAGTTTACTCAGTGCTGCAGCTGCTGTGAATAAAATAAAGAACTTGTAACTCTCACCTCGTCACTGGACGTTTTCAGGTGTGCCGTTTCCATAACCACCTTTCGATTTCATCTGTGCCTGGACAGAGTTCACCTTCACAACAGAGACACACACACATGCTCACGCGTCAGCAAGCTTTCCAGAGTTTAGTTCATTATACTGTGCTAAGTGCTGCATGTATGTACGCCCATTAGCCAAAACATTAAGACCACCTGCCTACTACATAGCCCCCCTCATGCTGCTGAAACAGCTCTGACTGTGCTGCACTGTGTGTCTGACTTCTTTCTATCGGAGCAGCATTAACATTATGTACAATACGATCCTCTCTGGGATCAGACCACACTCCCCACATGCATCAGTGAGCATTGGGTGCCCATGACCCTGCAAACACTTTCTGTAAGGCAGAAACTTCTTACTTCCCTCTGGTTGTGCAGCATCAGTATTTCTTGGCAAGTTGATACAGTACAATTAGTAATGTGTCCAAAGGTTATTCAGACCACTTTTGTACAGCCTGCTTTAAGGTGCCCCAATTGCTACAAGTTCTCACACAGACCAACAGAACAGGTTGCTATGCCTGTGGGCTAGAAGGCCATGAAGCTCCCCAGTACTGCCCTGTGACGCTCTCTGCAGTGATGGAGGGCTGACCTAACTAATGTTCTCCTCCAATCAGATCTTCACAGATATGTTTCAACGTCTCCCCACAAGACCAGAAACCATTACTGTGGTGAAAAGGATGCACTTTTCCTGTCTATACCCATGATTCCATAGGAAACACTGGACTTTACAGACGTTCTGGACAGTGTAACTAAAGCGCAGGCGTTTCTGGAGTCCAGCACGGGTTGACGATTTCCCTGCTCAAACACACCTGGTTGAACTCACCTGTTTTCACCCTGTAGCAGTGTGTTGTTATGAATGTGTGTATGTGACCGATAATATCGGAACTGTCGGCTGCGAAATTTGGCAACTCACCGCTGATAAACCCATCCCCATGTCCCCTGAGCCCACGTGTGTCATGTGAACGAAGTTGGTAGGCTCGCCGATCATTGACCGATCTATCCTCCGCCTCCTCTTCTGCAAAGAACAGACAGGACGTTAACCAATTAACCAATTAGCAACAATTAACCAATAACAACAGTGTACAAGAAACCAGGAGAGAACCATCAGGACAATATTCACTACATACTGACTTTATTACACAATGTCTTTTCATGCATCTGCTGTTCTATATCAGCTAGTAAAATCCTATTCATGACCATGAGAAAATGGATCACACACCTCCGTTTATATCAATATAGCTACAATTTAGGGGAGTACTGAGTAGTCACTGAGTAGACATTAAGAGTTCAGCTTCTCTCTCTGAATTAGGGGTGTAATCAATCTGTATTATATATGATATATCGATCTGACAAGTGGAAAATCATTGTGTGTTCCTTCCACAATTAATTTGATTACATTTTACTGTGGACAATGTTTTTAACAGAGAAGCTGCAGAACCCAGTATCTAAACAATTGGCTTTGCTGACTTTTTTAAGGTTGGCTATAATAATCTTTGTGGAGGACATTTGTGATGTACACTGACAGTGGAACAAACTGAAGCTCTCTTGCAAATGCAAACATTTTATTCCGTTTTCTTCTGTTTATTCTGCACTTTTACAGTATAAAAACAGAAGCAAGATAGAAGGAAGTTCTGAGGCTGCTGCCTTTTGTTTATCAGCCCCACATAAACAATATGACCTCTTTTGGGTGGGGGGGGGGGGCATCAATTCACTCCTACAATCACAGTGTGTTATTAATGGGGTTGTGACAGTTGTCAGCATTTGAACACTGAAAGATCGACAGGGTAAATATTCAGAGAATGTGACAGTTTGGCTCTGCTCTTGCGAATTAAGTACGTTAAACTTTGTTACATTAAACTTTACGTTCAACTTTGAGATTATGAAATAAGTTGCTAATGATGAGACTGCAAAAGGCGGAAACAGCTACTGTAGTTCGTCTAAAAAATGCTAAAAAGATTTTATTGTGCCTCCAACAAACAGAACAATGTCTTGAAGTTTACAAACGTTTACCACCTGCTGGGCCAGTTAGCTTATGTTTGCATTAGCGCTATTCCCAATGCTATTTATGAACATTACATCATTTTCAGACCAACGTCTCTCTGAGCTGGTCAATGTTACAGTGATACCTCAGCATACATTCTCCTAAATGTGATAAAGGTGAAATTCCATCATTTTTCTAAAAATGTAAAAAGCCCTTCGCAGCAAATTTACAGAGTCAAAACCACGGCAGTAAACCAACGACAGCTCCCTCACAGACATTTCCATGAATGAAACGGGGATAAAGACGCTGTTTGATGCCTTAGACATTGTTCTACTGGACTTTGGAGAAGCTTTTGGTCCTAAAATGAAACTCTTTCAAGGTGGAGGGTTTGTTGTGAGGCAAAATAATCCCCCAAAATATCTAGTTCAGCTTCAATCATCTTTATCATCATCACTACTCCATAGAAATGCTGAGCCATGTTGAGCTTTCATGGAGAGTTCGCAGAAGAGAGACAATGGCTTTATTTGTGTTAGAGAGATGACATCTGGTTCCGTTCATCACCACTGTTTCTATAACTAACCATTTCCCACTGTTCATAAAATCCAGTTCTCCTGTAAGTGATTTGGAGGTTTTACTGGTTCAGACTCACCGGTTGGGGCTGTTCGGCGATGCAGCAGCTGAAGCAAACCCAGAACTCCGTCATGTTGAGTTCGAAAAGCTAAAACTACAGCTACTTCCTCCCTGACACACTTGTCTTCTTCCTCAGAACAGTATGAGGTTCTCTCTCTCTCGTCTTCCTGCTCAGTCCTCCACAGCGGGGCCACAGCTGTCTGCCGGAAGACGATTACGGTGTGGGCTTGAAAACGGGCGTTCCTCACCAGAGCCGTCACACAGATACACACACACACTCACTCAGGCACGCACACACTCGCACACATACACAGTGGCTCACCGCCTCCTGTAAGATACAAACACACAGCATTGAAGGAGCTTTCACTTCATCAAAAGAGCTATAAAGTTGCATGAAGGTCGACGCAGGCCCCATGCGCATGACACGCCTGTGGTTTGTGTGACATTTCCTTACTGCAGTCTAGAAGGCCCACAGACGGACTTTTATTTACACCAACAGTACAAGAGCTGCTTATTCCCTCATTTGAAATAAAGTCAGGCTTTTTATAACCACTCCAGCTACCTCTCTGCAGACACAGGAACGCCTACAAAGTCAACCAGCACTCAGGGAATTAGACATTTTTCACCAGTGAACCCTGATACAAAACAGGAAATTGCTTTCAAGAGGTTCAGAAGCATGAAATACGCTTTACCTTCTACCACCTTTATTAATTTATTGTTATGACATATCATTAATAATAATAACAGTAATAATAATAATAATAA
Organism: Lepidarchus adonis; assembly: GCA_037576955.1. Taxonomy (NCBI): domain Eukaryota; kingdom Metazoa; phylum Chordata; class Actinopteri; order Characiformes; family Lepidarchidae; genus Lepidarchus; species Lepidarchus adonis. The sequence goes on from JBBIGC010000020.1 coordinate 18,823,371, forward strand.
TAATAATAATAATAATGTATAGCCATTTAAGTTAATCATTATCCAAAATCTTTGGGATTGAGTCCAAATCAAAGGACACCTACTGTTTTTATCAGCTATGTGCTTCGTAACATTTTAAAACGTTTAATATGAATATAAAAACCAAAACAAACCCCTGAAGCACAAAACCTGGCCTCCATGGGCTTGGCTAAGTCATGCTAATCATTCAATCATTCAAAATTTAACCTAGAGTTAGAAATAACACCTTTAAAGCACGGGTTTTACACAAAAAACAGCATTATTGGCATACCGAGGCCCTTTTCACAATATTAATGCTCAGCTCGTCTTTATTTCTGGCTAATTTAGCGTGCTAACCCGTTAGCCTCATGCTAACTAGCTAGCGACCAAAATTGTTAATTTTATTTCAGGAAATGTACGCGTCCAGAAAGGAAGAGTACGTTATATAGTTAAATTTGTTTAATAAACATAAAATGTGACATTTAATGAGTCCGTGGTGTAAAAAAAGCTCTACCTCGGCTACTTCCTCGAAGTTGCTGTCAGAAAAAAAAAGTTGCAAGAGCTCCGTTCAGATTTCTTTTTTTCACACCCATATTCGGGCAAAAACCCCACTCGTTTTCCACACTAATCCCGCCCTCGTTTGACCATGATTGGCTACCCGGCCTGCGCTTCCCTGCTAGCGATTGGTTGGCTTTCCCGGCTCACGTTCGACGATTGGCTATTTGCTCGAACTCCGCCGGCAAAAAACGCTGCTCGCCGAGGCCCTGGCACTGGCCAATCCTTGCGCAAGAGGGGCGTGGCATCTACCCTGCAACGGGTGGCTATTGGTCGTAAAATGGGTGGGGTGGGTTGTCGGAAAACGAGTGGGAAAACAAATAGACAATCTGATCTATAAATAATCGGCAGCGGAAACTTCTGCTTGTTTATTATTTGTACTTCAGCGGATCTACCGCTTCCTCTTTGCGCACAGAGCCAGGAAGTGAAGTTCCTCCTCTTCGTGTTCGATCATTCGGAATGTTTGGAACACATTAAACTTGTTATGAATGATTATAGAATAATGGTAATAACATGAACGAAGAATTACATGTAAATAATGAGTTAATGGTGGAATAAAAAACAAACAAACATACACACAACAGTCAATCCACGGGTCTCAAGTTCAGCCACCAGGTGGCGCAACTGATACGCCTTAGCTTCCAGGACTCAAGGCTCGAACTTCTCAACAAAATTACCTGTTTTCAGATTCATTCTCTGAATATATTTCTATTCAATTATTTGTTTTATTCGTTTTTATATTTATATATAATTTGTGTAAGTATTATATAAGAAGGAAAGTGAACAATAAGGCTTGTTAAGGTGTAGTTGATTCAACTTGGAAATAAAAAATATTTGATTTTCGTTTTTTTAAACTCACTTATATTTGATGGCAAATTTTATTTTAGTATTTATGGAGCAATTTGCTTTTTATTTCATTAAAAACAAGGGGTGGAAGGACGCGGGCACAGGGGGTGGCAGGGCGCGACACGGGCACATGCACAGGTGCTCAGTATCAAAACTGTGCTGTTAGGTTCTGAACCGACACTGCCACTCGTCTGAACCACCTTCAACACTGCACAGAAACCAGAGTGTGTTAGGTTATTTAGTATCCACTATGAATAATTCACTATTCGAGATCTGCCATCAATTATTCAGTACCCACTATGAATTATTCCATATCTACCAGTATTGTTTTTAAATACACATAAGGAATCAGTATCTACTGTGAATGATTATTAACTATCCACTATGAATTATTCCCAATTCACCCTACATTATTTAACATCTACTATTAATGATTTACTATCCACTATGAATTATTCCCAATTCACCCTACATTATTTAACATCTACTATAAATTATTTACTATCCACTATGAATTATTCCCAATTCACCCTACATTATTTAACATCTACTATGAATTATTTACTATCCACTATGAATTATTTACTATCCACTATGAATTACTCTCAATTCACCCTACATTATTTAACATCTACTATTAATGATTTACTATCCACTATGAATTATTCCCAATTCAACCTACATTATTTAACACCTACTATTAATGATTTACTATCCACTATGAATTATTCCCAATTCACCCTACATTATTTAACATCTACTATAAATGATTTACTATCCACTATGAATTATTCCCAATTCACCCTACATTATTTAACATCTACTATAAATGATTTACTATCCACTATGAATTATTTCCAATTCACCCTACATTATTTAACATCTACTATTAATGATTTACTATCCACTATGAATTATTCCCAATTCACCCTACATTATTTAACATCTACTATAAATTATTTACTATCCACTATGAATTATTCCCAATTCACCCTACATTATTTAACATCTACTATGAATTATTTACTATCCACTATGAATTATTCCCAATTCACCCTACATTATTTAACATCTACTATGAATTATTCCTCATTCACTATGATTTTTTCAGAATCTACTTTCAATTATTCCACTTCCACTATGAATGACAATGTGTGTGTGGGTGGGTGTGTGTGTGTGTGTGTGTGTGTGTGTGTGTGTGTGTGTGTGTGTGTGTGTGTGTGTGTGT
>JBBIGC010000023.1:6856-17550 GCA_037576955.1 Lepidarchus adonis
GTGTGTGTGTGTGTGTGTGTGTGTGTGTGTGTGTGTGTGTGTGTGTGTGTGTGTGTGTGTGTGTGTGGTTTGTAGGTCAGGCCGGCTGCAGGCCGTGTGTGCATGATCTGCATGGCTAATGTTTTAATGGTAATAATTAATACCACTTCGCTCCCACTGCAGCTAATTATGCTCTCTCACGTCACAGCCTCCCAGAAGCCCCCTGTGAAGGAGGGTTAAATGTGTAAACAGCCATTCATCTGCAGCACGGATTTGCATTAAAGAGCTTTCTCTTTAGAGAGAATTCTCTATGGGTCTTTCTGGAGAAGATCCTGTTTTAGCGCGTCTGTCCACCAACAGCTTCAAATGACCAGTATGAATCGTAATGGGCTCAAAACATCAGGCCTAACGCCATCCACCTCCCAACACGCGGCTTCTTTTGCCATTAACACTCGATTTAGCTCAGTGCTAATCCTTTAGAGTGTGTTTATCTTCAGCTTCATGTTCTTCAGACGATCCCTTTTCATACAGAGAGCTCACACTGAGACGGTTTTGGCTCCAGATGTGGTGGTGAAACATCTGAAAGTTACGAGTGGGAGTGAATGCGAGGCCTTCAGCTTAATTCCCAAAGCACTTTCACTAATATTTACAGGTGAGATAATGTCCTCCACCCAATAAACCTGCATAATCCTGTTAAGATTCGTTTTTTTAAAACCTAAAGCACAGTGTCCTCAAACTCCAGTGGAGGCAATGTGCTCTGGAGATAAGCAGAATGGCCGTTGGAAAGGGAGGAGGTCCGTTGAGATAAACATTGAACGAGAGCTCCTCAAAAGCCCAGCCGGGGTGAAGATACCAAGAGCTTGTGGAGTAATAAAAATGAGGTCCACCTTGGTGTCTCCACTGCTTGTCTCATATCAGGGGAAACCTACGTCTGGCGTCTGTCCCTCAGCAGGCCTTTGATAACACTCACACAAACCTCTCTCTCACAGTCCTGTGACCTCCACTATCTTTGTCTAAGGCTTGTGGTACCATCTCATTTACAGCACAATCCTCTAATTGTAGATAACGGTCTTGTTTTCCTGCATTTTTTTTTTTTTGCTTGGAACTTCAGCGCTGATAGAAAAAGGGCAGCGACTCTCAGTGTTCTGTTGAGAGTGGAATGGTGGTGCTATAGTGGTGCAGCGATGTTGCCTCACAGCGAGAAGGTCCCGGGTTTGATGTTTCTAATAAACCAACAGCAAGAAAACCACTTGTTTCTACCTATGCTTAGAGGAAACTACACCGGTTGCAGATCAGTCATATGATTGTGCATGGGACTCACAGGAACACGAGTTGCCTTGTGTGAGATCTCAGAAGTATCAGCCTTTTCATTATCTTGGCTAAAATTGTGTAGTGGGAACAAGGCTTTAATTACCCATAGGTGTGAATAGTTGTCTGTCCCATGTGATGGGTTGGCCTTCTGTCCAGGAAGAACTCTGTCTTGTGCCCATAATCCAACTTCTTTTAAATTTAACCCAGTGTCTAAATCTTTCCCCATATGATAATGGGTCTGGTCCCAAAAGAGAAACTGTTACCACCATCCACGATTGATTTAGAGGGCGACATTTAAAAAATTAACAAGATGAAAACATTAGTCTTATCTAAGTGCAGGGTTCTTGTAGATACAATCCAGGAGCATTAAAGGCATGTTCTTGTCATTAGAGGTTAATTTCAAACCAACCAACCAAGGAGAACCACCTTTTTAAAAAATGGTTAAATGGTCAGTATGTGAACATTTTGACAAAACAGTTCCCAGATTTACGATTGTACCATCAGCATAGTTCCAGAGAACATAGAAGCTTCACTGGTGGGTTCGCATGGTATAAATGGCTATATCTGTGTTGTGACCTCTGGTTCCATTAACTAAAGGAAAGAAAAAGTGTCAATGAACCAATTGACACCAAATTCACTCTGAATGACGATGTTGACGTCTCAGACACAGGAACATTAGATGTTATATCTGCTGAAAACACAGAGAGGCTATCAGACCCATCGTCTACATTACGTCACACCTATATAACACTTCCCGTAGACGCCGGTTCAGGGACATTGGTCGTGTCATTTGCATTTTGTCAAACTCATTTTTAACACCACGGCATTACCACAGTCTCACTTTGCAGCTTCCTTGCTCACACTGCGTATTTAATGTACCTATCTACCCAATTAAATAATGTCACAACGATGCAGGTCATTAACATGCAAATGGCGTCTTATGAAGAGATTAGTTAATTGCGTCTCATTTGCATAATTAATGAACACTCAAATGAATAATGCTTTGGCAAATTTGTGCTGCGCTGTTATGAAATAAATTATAAAAGACAGGCCAAGACCCATTGTGCAAAAGCCTTCCGACATAATAAAAGCATGCGGGAGATGGATGACGGTTATAGTATCGTGTATTACTGAAGGAGGAGATCTCTGATTCATTGCCATTTGCCTTCAGATGGAACTGAACGCTGCTGTCTGAGAACAATGGTGCTCAGTTCAGTTACTGGCATTTACCAAATGATTTGCACTCATGCAGGATTAATGTGTGGTAGTTTAATTGTGAGCGATACCAAACCAAGAACTCTAGTACCATTACTGTTACTGTTGGGGGAAAAGGACCTCTCCTCGCCCCAAAAACATAGATTGCCAGTAAAAATGCATTGTCCTCGGCTCCAGCCAGACACTCCTTCAGATGTGAGGAGCAGCTTCTCCAAACTCACGCCGAGGAGAAGACACTCAGAGAGACACTCAGAGAGAAAAAGCAAACAGGACTTTTGATTAGCAGCTAGCAGTAGCATGCGCTAGCAGCTAAAGCTAAGCTAGTCAAAGTAGCAGCTTTCATTGACGTTAGCAAGCTAAGTACACAAGCTAGCATGAGCTTTGTAATCACAATAGGGTTCACCTGAGGTAGCTAAATGCACTCATCAGAAGAAGACACTTTTGGACGTTATGTGCCCGTCCCTGACCAAACCAGATGAGATGTGATCTGCCTGCAGAGGCCAGACATGCTAACATGAACAAATGACTGTGGTCCACTCCATGTGCCATCTGATAACCTCTAACCCTGGAATGCTTTAATGCTGTACTCTGTGCTCTTATGTGGTCAATTGGGAGCAGCTGGAGCTAATGAGGACCTTTCCCCTTTCTTGAAGATCCAGAGAAGAACAGTCTGGGGCTCTAAAGCAGGACCCTACTAATCTAAAGCTCTTACTGAGCCCCCCAAGCTACGGATGATCATTTATCTGCATTTGACGTCAAACATCTTAATGTGGGAAAACAAACTGTGACAGAGATGATCCATGGTCCTAACAGTGGAGATCTGAAGATCCATGCATCTACACTGGGTGATAGAGGAAAGATTGAGACATTTGTCTGAACAGATCTGAAGGTCAGATGCTCAGATGACACAAGACATTTTCCAAAGTACAGGTGATGGTCATGTCTGCTCTCCTCACCTGCATCGTCTCAGAAGATTTGCTCTGTGCATTGACATTTTCATTGAAGGACTTTGTTTCTTGCGCTCTACCCATCATCTCGTTCTCTGAGATCATCTAGCATCAGTCTCCTTGTGGTTTCCCAATTCTCGTTTTTCCACTTGGGTGGCACGTCTTTCAGGCCTTCTGCCACTTAACTCTGGACGTCTCTATTACAAGTTCTTCCAGACACCAGTCATCTCATACTTTTCCAATTAAAATTAAAATTAAAATTAAAATTAAAATTAAAATTAAAATTAAAACTGAAAAAAAATTTATTTAATAATAATAATAATAATTTTTTTATTATTATTAGAATAACTTTACACTTACTCAAGCCCAAGGCTACTTTACACTACTTAAAATATTTGTTTTGCAGTAAAATGTCAGTTCTCAGGACTTTATGATTTAGGACAGAGCCCCTAACGTATGATGGAAGCAGCTGGAGTCTGGGATGTTGATGGGGAAGGCTGTGTCCCTTTTCTTCAGTATCAGCTTCTATGTTTCTGTGAAGATTTGATTGCTTTCAGCCATTAGAGCGAGATTATTGAGGTCGGGTGCTTATGGTGGATGGATCTTCTTATCTATCACTTCTTTCCTCCTCCTTTTCCTAATGGAAACTGTTGGCGTTGTAGTTGTTATTTATTTATTTTTTATATTTTTCTACTTTTCTATCTCCCACATTTTTGTCTGCTGGTATATTAATAGTTCTATTCAAATTCAGAGAAATTATATAGCAAAGAAAAACTTTACTTTGTCATCTGTTGCATCTGTGTGTCTGTTTCTGATGGTTTTCCTGTTCTGTGCTGCTTCCATTTGTGAGACTGACATAACAATCCTGTTTTTTGGGGTTTTTTTACTGGAAGCTAGAATCAGAGATGTAGATCAGTGAGAAAATCACGCAGTCAGTCACTGCCCACCTCATTCACTTCACTCCCTGTTTTCCCATAAGCTTCCCAGTCTGGGCTGTGTTATATAACAGGAGGGAAGGGGAAGGGACATGGTCATCAAACAATAAACTCTACTCATCATTTTAAATGTTTTAATCTGTTGAAAATATTATTGCATAAATGCTCATTAGTTAACAATAATTATTTTCTGAAGACCAAAAAAAATAAAAAAAGGAAGAATTCCAATTATTTTTTAGATTTTAATGTGATACTTAACTAATTCTGATTATGAAATTCATTATAACTACATCCTGGTGGTTGGTTTTATTAAACACTATATTCTGGATATTAATGCTACTAATCTAACTTGAATTTTAGGCTAGATATTAATTAGAATAAAATTTCCCTGTAGATATTAATTCTATTAGAATTTCACTTACTATACTATTTCTATTACTTATATAATTTAACTAAAATTTCAGACTAACATTAATATTAATTAATTCTAATAGAATTATACTCTTGATTCTATTTGAACTTCACTCTAGATATTAATTCTATTCAAATATTATTCTGGATATGAATTTAGGTAGAATTTTACTCTAGATATTAATTCTTTCAAAATTTTACTCTGGAGGATTTAGACTTGGACTTAGACTAGACTTTGTTGTCATTCAGATTGTCAACATTTTGTGTGGCCGCCATTATTTTCCAGCACTGCCTTAACTCTCTTGGGAATTTCACTGGAGCTTCACATGTTGCCACTGGAAAATAAGTAGAAAATAAGTCAAATTTCACTGTGGAAATTAATTTTATTTTCATTTTATTTATTTTATTTTTTAATTTATATTAACTTTTATGTAGATATTATTTCTATTAGAATTTTGTTGGATATTAATTGTATTAAAACTTCACACTGGATATTATTTTTATTGGAATTTCACTCTGCATATGAATTTAATTAGAATTTCACTCTGGATAGTAATTCAATTCTATCAGCTCAGTTATTGTAGAATTCTAAATATTTTTGTTAACCATTCTTCTTCATTTTTAATTTTAATTATTTTTATTTTTTCAGCTGGCTGAACGCATTTTGGTGTTAAACCAGATATATTTGACATGAATGTGATATTAAAGTCCAAACTGATTTGATTTTATTGAAGGCCTCTGTCTTGGTCTTCTGTCTGGTTTGGGTCATGAGGAAGGAAGCTGGACTCTGCAGGGACCACAGCAGCACTGGATCCTGTTGACGGACCGTTTGTTTAGGAAGGACACAAGTAGGTCATTGATAAATGTCTAATTAGAGCCGCACATCCGCACCCTCATTGTGCAGCTACACAAACCACCTCAGTCTGAGCCGAGTGTTTGGGTGAACTCACCCCCAGCTGCACTTTTACAGCAGGGCTCCACTTCCTGTGCTGTTTATTTATAAGGGCTGGGGTGTAAACTCATGAAGGAAGCGCAGCTCACAGACGTTCTACTTCATTAGGTTGTGAAACGAAAGCAGTGTGTCCTTTCAGGTCTGATTACACCACAGTGAAAATAAACACACGTTGTGTCTGAAATGATCTGATATATGGAGGAACACCCTGATCTCAGCTGATCTAAGACTGACCTCCACACACACACACACACACACACACACACACACACACACACACACACACATTATAGCAGAGCGTCTGTATGATAATACACACCCTGGGTGTATGGGGGCAGTGCTGTGGAGAAACAGAGTACAGAACTGCTCTGCTCCTCAGTCAGAAAGACATACAGAAAGACAGACAGACAGACAAACAGACAGACAGACAGATAGATAGATAGACAGGTAGGCAGACAGACAGACAGACAGACAGGCAGGCAGACAGACAGACAGACAGACAGACAGACAGACAGACAGACAGACAGACAGACAGACAGACAGACAGACAGATAGATACAGAAGAGGAAATAATTATTTGACCGACTGACAAAGAAAGGATAATTTCTGTAATTTTAACAGTGAGATATAAAAAAGAAAATCCTGAAAATCACGTTATTTAAAATATATAAATTGATTTGTGAAATAAGTATTTGATCCCCTACCAGCCATTAAAAGTTCTGGCTCCGACAGGCTGGTTAGATACTTCAACTCGTCACCCACATTAAAAACTTCTGTCTCAGCTAGTCACCTGTACAAAACACACCTGTACAAAACACACCTGTACAAAACACACCTGTACAAAACACACCTGTATAAAACACACCTGTACAAAACACACCTGTATAAAACACACATGTACAAAACACACCTGTACAAAACACACCTGTATAAAACACACATGTACAAAACACACCTGTATAAAACACACCTGTACAAAACACACCTGTATAAAACACACATGTACAAAACACACCTGTATAAAACACACCTGTATAAAACACACCTGTATAAAACACACCTGTACAAAACACACCTGTACAAAACACACCTGTATAAAACACACCTGTACAAAACACACCTGTATAAAACACACCTGTACAAAACACACCTGTACAAAACACACCTGTATAAAACACACCTGTACAAAACACACCTGTACAAAACACACCTGTACAAAACACACCTGTCCACAGACTCAATCAACCAATCAGACTCTGAACTCTCCACCAAAGATCTGTCTGAGGATCAGGAACCAGACTGTAGCTCTGCACAAGGCTGGAATGAGCTACAAAACCATAAGCAAGAAGCTGAGTGAGAACTGTGGGTGCAACTTATCAAAAATGGAAGAAAATCTATATTCGGGTATAAGGCGTGTAAGGATCTATACGTTACTAGTAAAACATTTAAATTGATACAGAATTTAACTGGAAGCCAGTTAAACTAATTGTAGTCTGTTTATGGTCGTTGTGGAACATCCTGATAGCAGGGCATTGCAGTAATCAAATCTTGAGGTTATGAAAGCATGAACTAGTTTTTCGTCAACAAAGTGTGCATTTCTTAACAATATTTTGAAGATGGAGAAAAGCTGTTTGAGTAGCATTATTTACATATGAGTTAAACAACAGATTTGAGCTGCTACTGACCCCAAGATTTCTTACAGCGGAGGCAGAAGAATCAGCCAAACTTAACATGAGGTTTGTCAGTTTAGCTCAACTTTTGATCCAAGTGGGAGCATGTATAAGGAGAATAGTAGGCGTCCCAGGACAGAACCTTGTGGGACTCCATACTGTACTTTTGTACGAACTGATGATTTACCTTTTACACTCACAAACTGGTAGTGGTTAGTTAATATGATTGAAACCTGGACACAAGGTGGATAGACAGACAGACATATCTTTATCCCTCCCTCTAGCCCTTTTCTTCTCTCTCTCTTCCTCTCTCTCTCTATCTATCTCTCTCTATCTCCCTCTATCTCTCTCCCGCTCTCTCCCTCTTCCTCTCTCTCTCTATCTCTCTCTCTCTATCTCCCTCTATCTCTCTCCCGCTCTCTCCCTTTATCTCTATCTCTCTCTTTCCCTCTCTCTCTTTCTCTCTCTACTCTCTCTCTCTCTACTCTCTCTCTCACTCTCTCTCTCTCTCTTACTCCCTCTCTCTCTCTAGCTATCAATGTCTCTCTATCTCCCTCTATCTCTCTGCCTCTCTCTTCCTCTCTCTCTCTCTCTATCTCTCCCTCTCTTCCTCTGTTTATCTTCTCTCTATCTCTCTCTCTCTCTCTCTCTCTCTCTCTCTCTCTATCTCTCTCTATCTCACTCCCTCTATCTCTCTCCCTCTCTCTCCCTCTCTCTCTATCTCACTCCCTCTCTCTCTATCTCTCTCTCCCTCTCTCTGTCCCTCTCTCTCTCTCCCAGGATGCCAGTACAGTTGATGCTGGGCTGTGTTAATATGCGGAGACATCTGGTAACCAGCTTCTTTTCTGATTCATTAGCTGACGCTGCCACAGTGGCTGGAGGGGTTTACAGTGGGACAAAAGGGGAGGGGCATGTGTGTGTGTGTGTGTGTGTGTGTGTATCTTTATAGTCATATACTGCAACCAAACCATGTGCTTTAATGCTCAGAGCCTCAGTGAGGGGGATGAAGACAGAAGGCCATTGTCTGACTGAGACACACAAAGACACGAACGCGTCTCTGAACTGATGGAGAAACGTCATGTGTTTAGTGTTATTAGCTCTGGAAGATCTCTCTGTATCTGGAGTGAGAACTATTACCCCAGTCACACACACATACACACACTCGCCCCACTGTGTGAGCCTCAAGCATACAGCTAAACTAATGATGTGTGTCAGAGGAGGAAATTAAAAAAAAAACATTTTATTTTATTGCAAATAGTTTTGAACAATTTCCCATTTTTTTGGTTCCTTAATTTATTAGGGGAAGCTGGAGCCAATCCCAGCCGACTATGGGCCCTGGACAGGAGGTCAGCCCATCACAAGGCAACACAATTACTAGAGGAGGCATTACTTTTGGCAGTAATGAGTAATGTAACAAATTATTTTTCTGTATTTAACAGTACAATTACAATTACTGATGTTTAAACTGTCTAATTACTCATTAGTTTTCTCTTCCCATTCAAACCGTCTACAAATTAAGTCAGTTTTATTTCTGATGTTGTCACAAAGCACCTTGACCGAATCTGCCCCCTAATGAGCCCTAAGCCATGAAACGTGAAAGGAACTATTTATCATTGTGAACAAACCCGATCACACCCAGCGCACCACAAACAAATGTGACCTTAACCCATACACACATGGAGCAGTGGGCTTTCAGCAGCACCCAGTGTATCGGGACAGTACCTCAAGGCTGCTTCAGTGGTGCCTGGGTTTTGAACCTCTAACCTCCAATGACAAGGGCAAGATCTAAAGCACTAGGTCAGTAAGAAAAAACTCCTAAACTGGAGGAAGAAACGTTGGGAGGAACCATGACTCTGGTCAGAGGTGTCGGTTTAGAGGGGCCATCAGCTAATATGTGCTAAAATCCAACATGTGCACATGGAGTAGGTAGTTGAACTAGTCTGGGACATGTGAGTAGGAGGTCCCAGTGATGGATGACATGGTCAAAAGTACAATAGGAGCATCGGTTCCTCGGATACAGGTGGATAACAATGACCATCGTCTGTGCAGATGAGCCTCAGAAAAGACCAGTCATAGCCCAGAGCAGGACATTTTCTTCCGTTGGGAGGTGCGAATTCTATCTCGTTCTAGCCCAGTGTTACCTGCACTGCGACTGGTCTAGAGTGTTTGTTTTGACCAATCAGCTTAGAGTACCACCCAGTTCAGGTGTTTTTTTGTCTGGTTGAAAGTTGTCCAGACCCACACCCAGTGTAATCTGTATGGGCTCTGGATGGACTCATGCTATTTGCTAGTGTTGGCACTGCTACATGAGGTGACCAGAAAAAACAAATGCAGCATGACAGTGAGTAAGATGGCCGTTCAGTTTACTAGTTCAACTTTACCCAGTATTTACCCTCAGTTAAGAGATTAGGCAGGAGTTACCCTGGGCCCAAAGCAGAAGCTCTGAACCAAGGTGTTGGAATGGTTTTCTGCTGGTGTTGCAAACTGCTAAGTCAGTCAAACCTTTTTAAAAGCAACTAAATATGTTTTGATTTAAGCAGGCTTTTCTCAAACTATTCTCTTAATTTTTTATTTTTCTCATTTTATTGTTATTTTTGATCATTCTTTTTTTTCAGGTTTTTTCATTTTAGTATATTGTATTGCTGTGCAGTGCTTTGTTACGTTTGTCTGTCTACACACCAACATTGCACCTTTTTATCTAACTCAACATTTTTTAAAGTGTAATTCATTCCTTATCCGTCTTTTAATACATAAGACCTTTAACTATTCCACACGTGGAGCAGTGTAGCAGGACGGTACCTTACTCAAGGGTTCCACAGTGGTGCCTGGGCTGGAACTTGAGCCAGCGACCTTCCGATCACAAGGAGGTAACTCACCCGGACCACGGCAGGCTACCACAGATAACTGCGAGCCAGGCTGGAGCAAAGACCTGGACCGTCTGGAGGACACTGACGGGTTCGAGAGGAAGCTAACCCAAGCGTGATGTCGAATGTGGAGGATCTGGCCTGGACTCACCCCCCGCCCCCCCGCCCACAAACACACACACGCACACACACACACACACACACACACACACACATATACACACACAAACATTGAGCATGACTGAGCAGGAGAAATGTGACTTGATGGTGCACACTGAGGGATGAAATGGACAATGAAGTTTCCATATGTTGTTTTTACACACTAATTAGAGTCTCTCTCTCTCTCTCTCTCTCTCTGTCTCTCTCACCCTTTTATCTCCCTCTCACATCTTTCTCCCTTGTCTCTGTCT
>JBBIGC010000024.1:0-18871 GCA_037576955.1 Lepidarchus adonis
ATCTTCGTTAAGAGCATATGAGTAATTCTAAAAACAGACGGTATGTGCTGCATGTCTTATTCATATATATAAGTGTTCAGTATAATAGTTCAGTCTTGAGGTGTTTCTTGAAGGTGGAGAGAGTCTCCGCAGTTCTGATGTGTCTGTGCAGCTCATTCCATCAGTGAGGGAGAATGAAGGAGAAGAGTCTGGAGTGGTGTTTGACTCCTCTTGGGAGTCTTTGTTGTTGTATTTTCCATTTCATAATGCACCAAATGTTTTCAACTGGCGATTGCAAGCAAGCCACTTCAGCCCTCTAGCTCTTTTACTATTAAGCCATGCTGTTGAAATAGATTTAGGTTCAGCATCGTCTTGCTGAAATATGCCTGTCTTGCTGTCTGACCACAGAACATGTTTTCACTTTGCCTCTGTCCATTTTAAATGACAAGAGTAGATGGTTTCATTTCTGTATCATGTTCACATATGGCTTCTGCTTTGCACGATAGAGCTTCATGAGTGGACGTGTTCTTGGACAATGATTTCTAGAAGTGTTCCTGAGCCCATGCAGTGATTTCCATGACAGAATCATGTCATCTTGGGGCCTGAAGATCACAAGCATCCAGTACTGATTTTTTATTTTTGAGAGAATCTCAGAACCTCTTAATGACATTATGTATTGTAAATGATGAGAGAAGATGCTCTTTTATACCAAATCATGTTACTGACCTGTTGCCATTAATCTAATTATTTGCAACATACTCTTCCAGTGGTTCATTTCAGTACTTTTAGTACTTTTCAGCCCTTTTTGCTGCCATCAAATTCAAAATGAGATCATATTTTCCACGTAATAGTAGTATGTCTTACTTTCAACATCTGAGATGTTTTTAATTCTGAATAAAATGCAGGTTTATGCGATTTGCAAATCATTGCATTCTGTTTTCATCCACATTTTATACAGCATCTGAACGTCTTTGGAATTGGGGTTGTATTATGTTATTATGTAAGTCAGATAATGGCACAGATGAGTAAATGCATGTCTCTCGTGATAAGAGAATTATTTTACTGAAAGCAGTGATAAATATCTTTAAATAAAAAGTCAAGAAATTCTGTTGTGATTCAAAGGGTTAATGTAAATATTAAATGAGAAAACAAACAAAAAAACTAAACAAAAATATTATTCAAAAACATTATAGTGAAATTATTTTCTAATAACCAAAACAAATTAAAATAACCACACCCACCTCTGATTAACAACATATATTTAACATTCCATAGAGACTCAGGCCTGCATAGTACTTTGTTTACTAAGAGCCTCTGTGAAGACCCTTAACTCCAGATAAATTAAAACAAATTTTGAAGAATCCAATGCATTGCCTCACCCCCAGTGGCTTCCTGGGGGACGAGCATGGGCGAAATTATTCCTCTGCTTCCACTTCCATGTCAGCAACTCTCAAAACCAAACAATTATCTCCACCTCCTTGAGGACAGATATGGCAATAAAAGTGTCATGAGGCAACGGCTCAGACACAAAGTTTCTGCACCTTCATTTCCCCACAGAAAACACCTGTGAGGGAAGGGAAGTGAGCTTTTATGCCAGAAGCTTGCTCAATTACCACTGCACATTAAGCATGCGCCAAGCAACACTCTTCACTGATGGATAGCTCGTTGTTGCTCCTAGTTTAATGTTTGCAGGTCATGGAGATTGTCATAAATTAACTTGTTCAAACGACAAAGATCCACTTACCGAATGATAGTGGTGGAATGGGGGGTCCCCAATCCAGAGAGTAGACCGTCCTACGATGATACGTGTTGGATATCTGTGGAGGCCTGTACGCGCGTGCGTACAACGCGCACACACACACACACACACACACACACACACACACACACACACACACACACACACGTCTATCACAATGACCTACAAGTTTAGTCAACAATCTAATTATGCAAAAGATGGAAATTGTCAGCATGTGCTTTTACTTGTTAGAATAAGCTTCATAGATGCCAACTTTGCCATCATCTGTGCCAAATGCTAAGGAGCCCTCCTTCGCTGGATGCCAGGCCAACTGCCAAAAAACAAATAAATAATAATTATTAAACAAATAAAATCTTATAAACAATAATCATTGGTGACATCTTTATTTTTGGCTGTCGGCTCAAAAGGAAACAATTTTTACACAAACACACGTCAATGAATGTGAATGTCTAAGTGGGTCATTGTATTCTGTGGAGGCTCGGTAAAGTGTTGGTACTCAAAAAAAGTATGAATTTACTTCAGTTTACTTCATTTCACCAAAGAAAGAGCTATGAGCTAGCTGAGCACTTTAGCCATTTAATGATCAGTGGGATTGGTGAAAGTACTGGGAAGCTTTATTTTACCATACTAAACAACCAGAGGCAAATAAAAGTCATTACAAAATAAGAATTCTGTTTTTTCAATAAAACGGTATGTGGCCCTTGCTTAATATGACTTGGAACATGAACAAACAATATAAAAGAAGGAATACCTTTCCCATAAGAAATGTGCAAGTACAAAACAAAACTAGACAAAACAGAAAATTCCTGTTCCTGTAACCGTTGCTCTTGTTGTTTACTGTTAGCTACTGCTGTTAATTACTTTTTCAGCCAATCATAGCTCAATAAATCACCTGTTTTTGTCAAGTTGAGAGTTATAACGTGCTGAAAAGTGCAACATAGTCAATTTTGTCATTGACATTTGCTGCGGGACTCAACTCAACACCAACTAACAGTGAGAGTACTAATATGGAGGTTTCAGGGCTTGTTCGTACCGAGTTCCTCCTTCTCAATCACCAGTAATAGTTTAGATTTTGTCTGCAAAAAGTGTCAGTTTTGTTGCTGATAGAGAAGGTCTCTCAGAGGTGTGCATCTGGATGCTTATTAGGGCTAACAATCTAGTGCTAGGCTTGGTGGTAGCCACTCTGGGTGCCCCCACCCATATATTCATATATAATATTCACTTAATGTAAATAAAATAGACAAAAATTTTTTTTTATTTCTATTAATAACCATCTATAGGTCACTTGGTCCTTACACAAAGCTCCTACAAGAATTCAGGAATTTTTAGCCAACTTAGCCTTGTATTATCATAAGAGTAATAATTGTTGGAGATTTTAATATCCACTTTGATAATGAACAAGATCCACTTAAATCAGCATTCACATAAATTCTTGATTCTTTAGGATTTACCCTAAAACAATGGGTTCCACACATTACTTCAATCATACTCTTGATTTAATTTGGACCTTGTGTGAAAACCTCAACAGCATAGCTATTCTTCCCCAATCCACAGAAATCGCTGACCATTACCTCATCACTGAGCTTCATAACAGTATAGTCACATCTCCTCACTCTCGTGTTAAGTGCATGATAACATCATCCACAGTTCCTAATTTCGTTGAAAGCCTCCCAGCTTTACCAACTGCACTCCGCTCTCCATCAGATCCGATAAATCTGGATAATCTAATTGCTTAGATAATACTCTTCACGCTACACTCGACAATGTCGCCCCTTTAAATCATGTGAGAGTCAGGTAAAAAAAAGCTTGTCCCCTGGTTCAGTGATCAAACACACACATTAAAGCAACATGTAAGGAAACTAGAACGTAAATGGCGACAGACCAAATTAGAATAATTCCATATAGATTGGAAAGAGACTCTCAGAGAGTACAATAAGACACTAAAACTAGTACGCACTACTTACCTCTCGTCTCTTATTGATTGCAATAAAAATAATCCCAAACTGCTCTTTAACACAATCTCTAGGCGAGGGGTGTCCAGCTCCGGTCCTGGAGGCCGGTTTCCAGCTCAGTTTGGCGATTTTCCTGATCAAGCACACCTGGTAAGACTCACGTGATAATTGGCAGGTTCAGGAAGTGTGTTTCAGGAATGTGCAGGACACCGGCCCTCCAGGACTGACTTTGGACACCCCTGCCTAGACTAACAAAGAACCAGGAAGGCACTGAATCTCAGATACCTGCAGTCAACAGTAGTAATGATTTTATAGCTTTCATGAACAATAAAATTAAAACCAGATTAAATTCAGACACCACCTTTAACCCCATCAAGCCCAGTGTCCATTTTACCTGATTCAAATACAGAAGGGTGTACAGTTACAACAGAAGATGGAATTCTTTAACCCTGTCCAGCAGACAAATCTTGTTAGAATGATCTTTTCAGCAACGTATACCAGTTGCACACTCGACTCTGTCCCTAGAACAGTGTTTCTTAACCTGGGTTCGATCGAACCCTAGGGGTTCGGTGAGTCGGTCTCAGGGGTTCGACAGAGCCTCCGCCACAGAGTTCCGGACACACCAGAATTATCGTGTAAATTCGTTATGACACACCCCGCTTGGCCATCACTGGCTACAGATGATCATGCTACACTGTTTGGCCAATCTAGCGAATTTAGCGCTCAATAGTCAACGTGTGACTGTCGTGGTAGTACTTTGTGTGATTTTTTTGTTAATATTTTAATCCATACGAACTATGTCGGGCAAAAGAAGAAAGTGTTTGGACGAATATGTACAACATGGATTCACATGTATCACAGAAGATGTTGGGAGTTAGCGTCCTATCTGCATGAAGCCAAGTTGAGCAACTCTAGTCTCGCAACGGCAGAATTGTGTTGGTTTTGTTCTTTGAACAAGGTGATGTTCATGCACGGCTCATTTTGCGCAAATCATATTTTATTTTTCACTAAAGAGGGGTTCGGTGAACGCGCATATGAAACTGGCGGGGTTCGGTACCTCCAACAAGGTTAAGAACCACTGCCCTAGAAGCTTACTAAAATAATTTTTTCCAGCAATTATTGGGCCCCTTTTGACAATAATAAACTCCTCACCTACTCTTGGGTAAATACCAAAAGCCTTTAAATTAGCGATCATAAAGCTGCTTACTTAAGAAACGCTATCAAATTATAGACCGATCTCTAATCTGCCTTTTATATCCAAGATCCTAGAAAACATTGTTTCTCAGCAGTTATGCTTCTAAAATCACATTTATGAAAAATTTCAATCTGGATTTTGGCCATATTACAGGGCAGAAAGGATTCTAGTAAAGATATTAAATGATCTTCTACTGCCCACTGACAAAGGCAATATAACTTTAATGGTCCTGCTTGATCTCAGCGCCACATTTGATACAATAGATCACTTGTATTGAACAGATTAGCATGGTAGGGATTACTGGAACAGCCATGTCCTGGTTTAATTCTGTGTCTAGGGGCACTCTCATGACCTTGACCCCCGACTATGTCCTTTCTAGCTTTCTAGCCTTTCTAATGAGGTATGCCAGAGTCCTATTCCTAGTCGTGCTTTGCACTTCTTATGTTCATTCTATAGCCTTGTAGCTACCTCAGACAAGGCTGACTCCGTTCTTATCTTCTATCACTCATCACCGAGGGGAGCTGCCACCATGTGTTCTATCTGACTGACCCTCATCATGGCCCACCTGCACACTAGGAACTAACTTCCAGCCAGCCCATACACTCGACTAGATCCTCCACTACACTTCTGCGCCCTCCAACTGATCCTTCCACCAGTGGGGCTTTCTTTCTTCCTCCAAGCCATCCATCTTGGTCTGGTTTGGCCACCACCAACCAACACCACCTGTTCATCTGCTACCTACACCTTTACCCATTAAACTGACATAAACAGACAGTTTCGCTCCCTCTCTCTCTCTCTTTTTTTTAGACTGGATTACTTTATTACCATCTGGTTATGGGTTGGGTTGATGGGTTGGATGGGTGGAGGATGGGTTCCCCTATTGAGCTTTGGTTTCTCCCAAGGTGTCTTTCTCAGTTCAGGTTTTTCCTGTTTTGCCTATTTTACCTTTGGCTTGCTCATTAGGGGCTTGGATCCAGACCTTCTAAAGCTCATTTGTAACAACATCAGTAAAAAGCGTAATATAAATGAAACTGAATTAAATTGAATTCGTACAATTACATAGGCCATTCTGTCACTATCATTTTTACCTACAACCTACTTTTAAACTTACCGCAGTTACTTTAGATTTGATGCTCTGCCAGAAGGTCTTGGTATCGTACGGGTTGTGAATGGACAAAGTGTTCCACACACGAATCATGTTGTCCCCGATCCCCATTGCCAAGCACCCCATGCCCACAGGCGAGAAGCTCAGGGTGTATACAAATCCTCCCAGAGTGGGCAGAGTCCAGCAGTACTCCAGAGAGGCCAGGTCCCAGCATTTAATCTATATACAATCACAAAAACAGCATCCTCTTGTAACCTCATAAAATACATCTCTACCGGGGTGAACAATATGACAAAAATATATCCCAATATCAGTATGTAGTAATATTTAAGTTTGGATTAAAAAAAAATATTATGAACACTTTTTAAAACAAATTTGCAAGTATTTTTATTCATGGTTCTACTAAATCAAATGGAGGCCTAATTCTGCTGTCTTTTTAATGAAATGTGTTGATCTGTGTTGTTTAAGTACCAATATAACAATATTCAACATACAATGATATACAATATTCCTAACCACAATTTTTTCATTAATATTTTTTTGTGTTTATATTTGCAATCGTGTTCTATTCAGATGTTGCCACTAGATCTGTAACAAAAGTTTAGACAATTCTAGAGTAAATAATGTAAAACACATGGTACTATGAAAACATAAATGTATTTTATGATATTACTGTGCCCACAAAGGCAAAAAAATATAGAATACAGAAATGAACACCCATTAAGAAATGTAAACATCATTTGGTTTTTAATCATCAGCAAACTGACTTTTTTCCTAAAATGCAATGTAAACAACGAGTTTTTTTTATATTTACTAAAAGTTTAAGAAAAATATTCCCAATGTTCTCAATGATCAACCTAAATATATTGTATATATAAGTACATTTAGAATTAGATGTCTTCAACACATACACTCAAAAAAAAGTTGAAATGAAGTAAAATAATAGTGAATATTTTCTAGAATGTTACTCCATTTTGAAATATTCCATAATAAGCAGGTGAGGTGGTTAATAAGTGAGGGGATTAGGTTTTGCCTTAAAAACAGCATCCACCACAAAATTTGAGTTAATGAGCGAATTATTAGTTCAAAAATAACTTTTCTCAACACTATATTAGAAAGCAAGTCTTTCATTATCTACAGAATATGATAATATGAAAAGATTTCTTGAATCAGAAGAAATCTCAGGCCCTGTAGGACAAAGTCAGAAGCTTTTGCACCCTAAAAAGCACCATTATTGGGATAAAAATGGCGATACAGCCTTGGAAAGACTTAGGAAAACTGCTGTTGCTCAACAAAGTCCACTGCTGCATGAAATTGCATTACACAAAGAGAAAACCCAACATCAGTTCTACACAGAATCACTGCAAAGGACCATAGCTCATCTCAGATCAACCTATGGTTATAATGAAATCACTATTAGGAAGATGTTTAGTTTAGAATCTACCTCTCTGTCCATGGATGTGCTGATCAGTAGCTCTTTGTCCCCAACACGCGCTGAGCTCATGTTGAAGACAATGCGGCTGTGGTTCTGACCATCTGAAGAACTGCCCAGCAAAGTCCACTTCTGCTTGCCTGACTTTGTGAGGTCCCACGCCACAAGCTCTCCACTGGGCATGCAAACACCCACACACACACACACACACACACACACACACACAAACAAACACCAAATCAAGAGCAAATTCAGTAACATGAGAGCAAGGGGAACATACACATGAAAAGGCAGAAAACTAAAGTAGAAAAGCCTTTACCCAAAGCAGCTGGACACAACTTGTGAAGGTTTTCCTTTAGGCCAGTGCACAGTGAGCCAGAGCCTCTCCTTCACCCCAGGGTCTACTCCTGCCCCTCGTCTCTTTAAAAAGGGAAGTTTCAGGGTCATCACACCTACAAGGAGAGCCACAGGACACTGCATCATGCTGAATGCCAACAATGGAAGGCAGCTTTAATTGTCTTTTTTAATAATAATAATAATAATAATAATAATAATAATAGGACTACACCAATAAGGTTCTCACCTTTGCCTCTGGCTGTGCTCCAGATTCTAATGGTCTGATCTCGACTCCCAGAAGCAAGGTAGCCTCCACATCCTGCCTCCATTAGGCCATTGGATGAATCTTCTGTCAATCAGAACAGATGAGGTAAGCAAAACAAAATAGGAGGGTCCAGGTGTAATTGAAATTTGGTGTTGAATGTGCTTTGTCTTTTACATTTAACTGGGAAATTCAATATATTTTCAAAACTGCGGCATAATTGAATCGCTAACATGTATACAAAGCTACTCAGAGCTGTTTGCTATGTGACTTAGACCTGGATTTAATGGCAGCCACAAATTATTTTTTTAATGCAAATATGTTTGAATTGCTAAAACCATCATATTGGTGTAATGTAAGCTTTAGAGGATTAAATTGCACATTATCAAGACATATTGTGTGTGTTTTGCAATATTATTTAAACGCTTCATCACCCAGCCCTCAAATTATTTGAGAGAAAACATACTGATCCACAGTAATTGTAATAGGAACCAGAAATCTGAAGAGTTAAATTTAAAAAAAGCTACATTATAGGAACTTAATACACAAAATAGTTACTATTCTGACTTGATACATAAGACATTGTTTGCCAACAGTACCAGAGATTAGAGTTTTGCCTCAAGTGCATTTGTTAAAGTGAATTCAGGTTGGAAAATGTATGTAGGGCATTGCAAAGCAAAGTAGCCCTATAAAAAGAACTTTTTAAAATATATTTAGCACCACGGTATCTCTATTAAAATTACATTTATAACCTCAGAAGACAGACTGTGGGAATATTTAAAAATAATCTATCTGTCTTTGATCTGAATCATGTACCACTGTTCTCTTCTGGTCGGCTATAGAGATCCTCCTCTTTGGGATCAGGACACCAGGCCAAGCAATGGATCTCCTCGTCATGACCTCGGAGCCGGTGGACCACCTCTCCTTTCTTGCTGATGTCGATTAGTGCAATCATTCCATCCTTGTACCTTAGTGAGAAAGGCGATCAGTTTCACTTTTGGCAATTACAACTAAAAACTCACAGACAATTAATTGCGTTGTGTGATCTTACCCAATCGCCACATGGGTCTCATTGTGCGGGGAGCAGGTCAAGCAGAAGATGGTTCTAGGTTCAGGAAAGAAGCTGTGGGTGTCATTCCTGCCATGCCAAAAGCACACTACGATGCCTTTCTCATCTCCCGACACCACCAGCCCCTTCTCCAGTGGAGACCAATGGACAGAAGTGATGGTGCTCTAAACATAAATTGGCACAAGTCAAGACTCATCCCCACAACTTTCTCTGCTGACCCACAAGTAGACTGAGCTTACCTGATGAACAGTATGCTCTGCCAACACAATTTTCTGCTCACTGTCCCAGATCTTCACAGTTCTGTCATCTGAAGTGCTGGCACAAACATGTTCTTGCCCATCATGGTGGCAAAAGGCAAATCCAGAAACTCTCTCAGTGTGACCACATAGTTCCCCTGCGGAGGGAAAAACGAGATGTGAAGCATCTAGAAGTCAGGGATACAGAAATAAACCTATGCGTAGAGTAAACGTGCTTACCTATGACTGTTGCTGAGGATGCAGTCACTTTCACCAAGTAGATTGTGTTTTTAGCTCCAAAGCCAACAACACCGTGCCTACTTACGTCGCTGCAGCGGGAGCAATACCAGTTTGGAGACGCTGGAAGGAGCCTCTCATGCATTCTGAGTGAACTAATTTGTTCCAAGTCTAAGAAAGAAATTTCAAGGCAAGTTAGCTGAGGTTTAGTAACAGCTAATGGCTAACAGCTCCTTGCATGCACACATGCAGGCTGCCTCTCCAGCCACACAGTGACTACCGTCCGACGACGTAAAGTGCCGCAAAAATTGTTCCACGTGAATATTCTTCAGTGATATGGTAGATTAACTTTAAAACGACCTGGAATATTTTATTGCATTATTAGTATGGTTTAGTATTTTTTCATTGTAGCATAAAAATAATTTATATTCATAAACATGTGCCTATTTTGCGACACTACCACACAGTTTTCGGTTATTGCGTATTAACCATGGCGGCTAATGTCGGGGCAGTAAGTGGTGAGATTTGTTAGCTTTCTGTATTTCGCGTTTTTATGCTGCATTACATTTTACAATGTGCTGCAATATACTCTGTTCATAAATTATGTTGTCCGGTCCACAGGTGTTACATCCCTCTGCCGTTTGGTTGGACAAATTCATTCGAGGTGCGTCAGCAGTTTTGGGTTGTTTTAGTTAGCGTTAGCTAAGTTTGCTAATCTGTCCTGTAGTAGATGAAGCGTCAAGGGCAGTGATGTTGCACCAATATTCTCCATGCTTCGTGCATATACAGTACAGGCCTTTTGTGTATGTATTTGTATGCATGTGCACGAGCTACTTCATTAGGTACACAAACCTTGTATCTAAATTCATTGTTCATTTTATCAGCTCCACTTACCATTTAGGTACACATTGTAGTTTACAATTATAGACTGTAGACACTGCTGACGTGGTAGTGGAATGTTATTTTGTGTGTCTATGTGCTGCAAAAGGAAATCACGTAGTCACACCTATTTTTTGGTCCACCTTGATGATTAGAGACACTGTCTCATGTGTTCCTGCATAATGTGTGTTATTCATTTTCTAGTTGTTTATTGGTGGCTTCATATTTTTGACTAGTAGACTGTTCTCAGTTGACCAGTAACTTTTGAGGCGATTAAAATTCGACCACCACTGCTGTATGACCCACTTGATGTAGTGCATACACACATTCACATTCCACTACCATGTCATTGTGGCTGCTGTGCTGAGAATGATCCACCACCCAAATAAAACCTGCTTAGTGATGGTCAAGTGAGGGTTCTGACCATCGATGGATAGAGTAACGGTAAACTAATTAATTTGCAGTAAAACTACAGCTTGTAATGGCTGCAGTTTGCCAACATCGTAAGGGGAGCAAAAGTGTAGATATGGAGTGGACGTATGTAATGTAGAGTCCTGTGCATGTAGATCGTAAATGTAATGTTTGTCTTTCATCATTTACAGATACAAAAAAAAATAAGAGAAATGAAATATTTAGTTCTTTATTAAGAAATACCAACTGATCAATATTACATCTTTCAATTTGATTTGATATAGATCAAGTAATTGTATTACTATGCAAAAACAAATATGCCAATTTCTACTGAGGAAAAAGGAAAAAGTGACTATTTGTAATTGTGAACACACCATCGCACACACACACACACACACACACACACACACACACACACACACACACTGCACCACAACAAAATGTGATCACCCACAGTATTGGAATCTTATACATATCCTGGCTTTGGCTAATTCCAGAACTCTCCACATCTTTCTTCTGCGACATTTTTTAGTTGATTTACTGGAATGTTTTGGGTCATCTGATAAAAAGAAGAGTTATTGTTCTTTTGCATAGATGATGCAATAACATAACCTTCATTTATAGATATCATTTGAGAAAATATCCAATAGTATGTTGACCTTTCTTAATAAATAACTAAATATTTGATTGTTTTTTAGATTACTGCAACTGTATTGCAAACTGTATGGAAAGTTTGCCTTCCTGTTAATAATTTTCAACATTAAACCATAGAATACTTTTTAAAAACATTGACATGCAGTTCAATTTAAACTATATACAAAAGAGCAATGAAAATAAAATCTGATTATTTTTTTCCTGTGCTTTGACAACTTTTGTTTTTCTTGCATGTACTGCGGCAGGTTTCTCACCCCTTGCTTGCAGGTGTCCGGTCTTCACACTTCTGCAGTGTTAACCGCCAAGAACTGGGAAAGGAGAAATCGCATTGTTTATCCACCTCAAAAGAAAGATGAGCCCCCTAGACCAGCTGTTAGTAACCCTGTTCCCATGGTCTTCATATATGTACCACACACATCTTAAACAGGATTTAAATTTACATTTATTTTGCTTACAAATTACAAATGCTCACTGTTTTTTTCAGGAGATATTTCACAGCAGACGCCAGATTAAGTACAGCAAAGACAAGATGTGGTACATAGCTAAGCTGGTGAGTGACACTGAACACCTGGGAAAACAGTGCTACGTTTTATATGATTTTATATTTTTGTTGGTTTATTAATTTATTGATTTGCACAGTAGTTCTCGATCCTGGTTCTACTGTTTCTGTATCGACACACATTTTACATCACGATGCATCACAAAATTGCTCTTTGTTCATGAAGGATTACACACAAAATGGATTTTAAAGCAATGGTGCTAATAAACTCTGCTTTCTTATTTAAAAAGTGAGGGAGCAAAATTTGTCTGCACAGCTGATTTGAATGATGGATGGATAGTTGGATACTGCATGGCTGTACTTCTGAACTGAGTAGTAAATCAGGTATAGAAACAACAGACAAAAATTTTATGTTATTTATTGGGTTTTCGTGGAAATCACAATCTAAATGCAAAGTTAAAAATCAAGATAGACGATATGGATGGATTGATGGATTGATTCATTGATTGATTCTTTATTCATCCCAGAGGGAAATTCACATTTATTTATTTATTCGTTCATTCTTTCATTTTATTTCTATTTAAATCACGTACAGCCATGTGAAAAAATTGACACTATGAAAGCCTGTGTTTTTGTAACATTCTTGCAAATGGATGTTTAATTTCAATTTTAACAATACTAGGAGATTCATGTAATAACTTAACAATTATAACTGAAGAAATCTTTTCAAAATCATCTGTAAAATGTAATTCTTCAAATACGTAGAATTTGTGAGGAATAAATTATAAAATAATAAATTAGGACACCCCATCTTTATTCCCAATCACAATGGCTTAAATCACACACGGGTGTAACACATCAGATGCACATTAGAACATTGTTACTCTGCATTTTGAAGGAGGTTTGCCCCATTTAAACCTCATATATTTAGTTAAGTGTGCGCCTGACTGTTGAGGTGAGAGTGAACAACATGGTGAGATCAAAAGAGCTGTCTAAGGTCTTCAGAAAGATGGTTATAGCAGCTTAAAATCTGGTAAAAGATTTAAAAAGATCTCAGATGAATGTGCAATTAACCTTTCTACTGTCTGGAATATAGTCAAAACAAGTGGAGGACTTTTAGAGCTATGGAAGCTTATCTGTAGCAATATTCAATTGGCAATGCAATATTCAAAATTGCAAAGCAATATTCAAAATGGCAATGTAATTCTGTATTTCAATTTAAAGCATTAAAATAGTATGCACTTTACAACTAAAGACTACTGTTGGAAATGGCAAATGTAAATAATATAGTTGAATTTTCATTTTCATTCTGCACCAAATTGCATGCGTGGAGGTGATGGAAAATGTAAATTGAAATACAGAATTAAATTGCTATTTTGAATATTCCGTTGCAATTTTGAATATTGTATTGTTATTTTGCATATTGTATTGCCATTTGAATTTTGCTACAGATAAGCTTCCATAAAGAGCAACTACCAGCATGCCCAGGTTATCACAGACTCTTGCTACTATTGATATGCGTTTAAAATGCAATTATTTAGACACCAGAACAGAGGACATGTCTGGTGTAAACCAAATACAGCATTCCAGGAAAAGAATCAACTGAACCGGTGTTATTGTGTAGCAGCAATCATTTCACATCTGTGCAGTTTGTTTTTGAAAGATATTTGCTGTTTCTTGTTCTGTTGGAGATTCATACATGATCTGCTCACCTGAACAGAGGGAAAGCACATTATTTAAGTAAGCTGTAGTCCAGAAGAGCTGTTTTAATAATCTTAAACTTGCTGTAATTGTGGGAAGAGAATATTTTATGTACACCATCATAGCTTTACATGAATATTAAGCTAAAAAACATGAACTGATCAACCTTTTTTTATGACAGATCAGAGGGATGACCATTGACCAAGCCCTTGCTCAGCTCGAGTTCAGTGACAAGAAGGGAGCCAAATCAATAAAAGAGGTACCTATGCAGCTTTTTAGCTAGAATTGGGTTTTTTAACCTGATTGCCTTTGAATCGTTGCAATCTTGTCTGCATTACCAAACTATTGTACTTGAATTATAATACATTGTTTTGGGCTTGAATTATAATACACTGTGTTGTGCTTGAATTATAATACACTGTGTTGTGCTTGAATTATAATACACTGTGTTGTGCTTAACAGGTTCTTTTGGAAGCCCAAGAAATGGCTGTAAAGAATCACAATGTTGAATATAAGTCAAACTTGTATGTTGGTAAGTATTCATAAAATAACTTAATGTAGTAATATACTGTGATATGCTTTCCATTTTGCATCTTGCTGTCTGAGAGCAACAGTCAATCTAGGGGTAGTGAGTGATGTTGTGAGTGTCGACATTCTTCAACAAGAGGTCAGGTCACCAAACTAATTTTCAAATGTTTTATTTAAGAAAGAGAGAGAATTACAAAGTACAAGTAATGGTTTGTGGAAAATGTATTGTCCTTTAGGGGAATCCTCAAAAGACAAAGTTAGGAGAAAAGAAGTGTGGAGCACAGAGTTTCAATTTGCATTGAAATTTGCAACTGATGGCCATTAGGGGGTTTTATACTATTTAGATCTAATGGGTGATTTTGTCCCCCACCAAACCAGTTTTAACCAGTTTCAGCTGTTAACATCATGTTTGTCAGGTACCACAGACTGTGGGTGGAGATTTTTGTTTTGTGACCCTAGATTCACCACGAGTATGATACAAACAAAAGAGATTCTTATCTTGCTTAGCTGTGCATTCTCACTGCAAGAACATGTATGAACAGTCTATAATATTAATTGTAGGTTTATTTTAACATTGAGAGATAGAATATCAAAAACAAAATCCAGAAAATCACATTATAAAATATATCAATTGATTGCATTTCATTGAAATTTAATTGAAATAAGTCATTTGAACACAGAATCTTCTTCCAAACACATTCTGAATCATTGACAAACTTCAGAAGAGCCTTCACATGTCTTCTTTGGGACTTTGCGGGCACAGCAAAATTTTAATCCATTACGGCGTAGTGTGTTACCAATGGTTTTCTTGGTGACTGTGGTCCCAGCTGCCTTGAGATCATTAACAAGCTCCTCTTGTTTAGTTCTAGACTGATTTCTCACCTTTCTTATGATCGTCCTCACCCCACGAGGTGAGGTCTTGCGTGGAGCCCCTGACCAAGGTTGAATGATGGTCATTTTGTGTTTCATTCATTTTCAAACACCAACTCCTTCTCACCCACTTTCTTGCTAATGGTTTTGTAGCCCATTCCAGCCTTGTGCAATTTTGTTCCTGACATCCTTAGACAGCTCTTTGGTCTTACCCATGGTGGAGAGGTCAAAGTCTAATTATTTGAGTCTGTGGACAGGTGTCTTTTATACAGATGACTAGTTGAGACGGGTGTCCATAATGCACATGATGATTATCTTAACTGGTCTGTGGAAGCCAGAACTCTTAGTGGTTGATATGGTATCAAATACATATTTTACTCGATGAAATGCAAATTTTTATATATTTAATTTAATTTATTTCTCTTTTGATATTCAATCTCTTACTGTTAAAATAAACTTTCCATTAAAATGACAGACTGTTCATTTCTTTGTCAGTGGGGAAACTTACAAAATCAGAGACAGGTAAAATAAATATTGTATTACTCCATGTGCATAAAAGGTGCAGGTCAATGTAGGTTCTACAGATATATATATTTGATATATGTATTTCTTTTTCTTATGTTTGGCCCTCTTTTCACTTCTCCCCAACAGCAGAGTCCTTCTCAGGCAAAGGCAAATATCTCAAACGCATTCGTTATCATGGCCGAGGCATGTTTGGCATCATGGACAAAGTGCACTGTCATTATTTTGTGAAGCTGGTGGAGGGTCCACCACCCATGGTGGAGCAGAAGACCGCTTTTGACCAAGCCAAAGAGTATGTGGAGCAGCTGAAGAACCGGACGATCATCCACTCCCTCTAACCCCTACTCACCAACCTGTTGTGTTTATGTAAATAATAATGCAATAAATACATTGTCTCATGTTTAAAACATCTGTCTTAATTATGACAGCCAGGTTCTTGGATGTGGGTTATGAGCCCTTCCAGGTGGCATTACTGTCCTGAGCAGTGCCGCTACATGGCATTTCCATTCATGCCATTTCCTCCCACAACATTCTTCATTATCTGGCTGATGACTGCGGCCTTGGCCTTTTCCTGTAACCTTTGATGGCACTTTCCAGTTTTATGTTGTCATGTGCCCTTTTAGAGTGAACATGACCAGACTTGTTCCATTCTCAGTTGTGGAGAGTAGAGCAGCTCATCTCTAATGAGTGAGTGCAATTGGCCATACACCAGGGCACTGCATTTTCATACAGCTGAATAATTTCAAGGATTTGATTACTGTTGCGTTTGCTTTATTTGCAATGTATTAGTCATGATTGAAAGTCCATCCACACAGTGAACAGTGAAAATTTAAAAAGCTGAAAAAATCTCTGATTACAATTATACAGTTGTTTTGAATATTGTGACCTGCCATCATGATTACAGATAATGTGAGACGGGTCCACGGGAAATATAGAGTTAGTCCTGCTTTGTACACTTTGTTTTTTTTTCCATAGTTACACTCTGTTTGAAATGTGAGAAGGTGCACTACAAATGTTTTATTCATAAAATAGAACTGGATTGGAGTCAGCCTCAGTTTTGAGGAGCCAAATCACCTTGAAGTGTCCTAACTGTCTTCTGTTTTGTGTGTTAGAGACAGACAGAGGCCTCTGGCATCTCTTTATTCCCCTCATTAAATTAGAATGGGCCTGGAATGACGCTTGGGCTGCTCCATGTAATGATGCATTAAGACAGGAACTCCAATTGCCTTCAGTGTTTTAACCCACGGACTTGTTGCTTAAAGGAATACTCAACCTCTTTTTATTTATTACGTTTATTTGATAGGGACAGATACATTATAACAGACAAACTGATTCCACTTTGTTTCTGATACAGCCAAAGTTTTGTTTGTTTCTTAAAAATACTGAATCCAGTCACAGATTTTAAATGCACAGGAAGTGAGTTCCAAAGTCCCGCCCCTCTCACAGAGAGAGCGATTTGAGCAAAATAGGTTTTATGAGGCTGCTCTGGTGGAGCTACTGCAGCTCTGTAATGGTTTTATACAGTCACTTAGTGGTTTGGGTGCAAGGCCGTTGAGACATTTAAAAATCAGAAATTTAAAAAATTGCCAAAATCTAAAATGCTGAACTTCGATAAAATTTTACAATGATGAAATCTGACAGGCTTTTTATATAAAATCTTAAAGACCCGATTATAGAGGCTTTCCCGTGGATTAAGAGTAGTTACATGAGTCTGTGACCAGACAGTAGTGGCATAAGATAGGTGTGATAGAATCATTGAGTTTAAGAAACTTTCTGCACAATTCAAGGTCAAGCATTTTCCTATTATTTTAAAACAGTTTATATTTGATCTAACAGTTTGATTTTCTCAACATGACTTTTAAAATTTAACTGGGAATCTAAAATTATTCCTAAATATTTTTCCTCTGATACTTGTTCAATACAGTTCCCATTAATTTGAACTTGTGTCTGAAGTTTTCCTTTTTGAAAAGCAAACACACTTTGAATCATTAAGTCAGTCAGTTTTTCACTGACTGCAGCACAGCTTTTTCCCGACACATGAACGACAGTGTCGCCAGCGTACATTTGCAAGCTGATTTCGGGACAGACCTCTGGAAGGCTGTATATACAAGCTAAACAGCATAGGACCTAAAATAGTTCCTTGAGGGATTCCTGTTTCGATTTTGTGAAAAGAGGATTTACTATTATTGATAAAGACACATTATTCATGATCTTTTAAATATGACTGAAACCATGATACTGACCGTTGTGAGAAATTAAAAGATCAAATCTTTGAAATTAATAAATTATGATTCTTAGTATCAAACACTTTTTTAAAATTGAGGAACAACGCACCAACAATATTTCCTCTGTCAAGAGATTCTTTCATTTGTTCCAACAGCAAACACGTGGCGTCTCTGTCGAGTGTTTATGTCTAAAGCCAAACTGAAAGGGATGCAGAGGGTGTTTAGATTCTAAATAATTTAGTAACTATTCTGAGACATATTTTTCTAAAACTTTTGACATAACAGGAAGGAGACTTATTGGCCTATAGTTACCAACTTCTTGGGGGTTCCTCGATTTAAAAATAGGCTTTACAAGAACTCGTTTCCATGCATTTGTCCTGTTCTGATTGAAGTATTAATGACATAAGTCAGCTCTGGTAGAAAATAACTGTATTTTTTTTCAGACTGTACATATCCTTGGCAAAGGAGTTATTCAGATTTTGAATAGTTTTGAAGACAGTAGCAGGTTCAAGCTCTCTAATCTCCAACAGATCTCTATTTTTACTGCATATCTGTTTGGCCTGGTATAAACTGTGATGCCAAGTCTTTAATGTATGAAAGAACAGGGTCAGATAAACATAAAGGATTTTAAAAACTCATGCAAACGTATCTTCTAAACTTTAATTCATTGAGAAATGTACTGTTTAGTATATAAAAACATTTGTTTTCATTGACAGTATTACATTCAGAATTGATCAAAAAATAAAATTTCTAGTCAGCTTTCTATTAATTTACCATAAAGTAAAAAGATCTTGTAGTGTCTGTAGTACTAGGCATTTCTTTTAAATTATTATTTTTTTATTTTCTGGTCTGAAAGTAGAATCCCATTGCCAAATTCCACCATATAAGAAGATGAAACTGATCCTCGTTCAGTGGGACAAGGGGCCGAGCCTATATCAGTAGTTCGACTCTGTGGCCACTTTCTAATTTCCCCACAGTTCCATGTTCTTAGTGTAACATGGGGCGACTCCTGAGACGAGG
>JBBIGC010000024.1:20759-31014 GCA_037576955.1 Lepidarchus adonis
GTGGGAGCAATTATTAGAAAATGAAAGACATACAAGACCACTGATAATCTCCCTCGATCTGGGGCTCCATGCAAGATCTCACCCAGTGAGGTCAAAATGATAACAAGAACGGTGAGCAAAAATCCCAGAACCACACGGGGGGAACTAGTGAATGGCCTGACACACCATACATGCCCAGAGAGTGAGAGCCGAAACAGAAGGAGAGAGAAGGAGAGAGAGCGCACACATGACAGGACAGCTGCTAAGGCTCTGGATTTTTCTTAATGCCAATCTTCACTAGTGCTTAAACTGTTTCTTTCTTCTTTTAC
The DNA here is from genome assembly GCA_037576955.1 of Lepidarchus adonis. NCBI lineage: Eukaryota > Metazoa > Chordata > Actinopteri > Characiformes > Lepidarchidae > Lepidarchus > Lepidarchus adonis. The sequence continues at coordinate 21,068 of JBBIGC010000024.1, forward strand.
AGATTTTTGCTTATGATTTGCTGTGTGATTCTCTAAGCTTCTCTTTGTTGTTTCACTGTAAATAGTTAATAAATATTATAAATACAATCAGAGATTGGATTTTTGTGTCACATTGGGATTTGTTTTTGTACTTTAAAATATTTTTTGTACTCCTCTGTTCCAGATTCAATTTAATTTCAATGTATTTTCATAAAACGCTTTCACAAACAATTTTGTCACAAAGCTCTTCACAATAGTCACAGTGACCCTTCAGCCAAATGGAAGGAAAAACTTAATGAGGAAGGACTTTGCCTGAAATCAGAAGGTTGCAGGTTCAAGTCCCAGCCCGGGCACCACTGAGGAACCCTTGAGCAAAGTACCGTCCACCTTCACTGCTGCCCGGGCGCTGTTGATAGCTGCCCGCTGCTCCACGTGTGCATGTGTGATGGGTTAAATGCAGAGACACATTTCATTGTGGTCACTGTGTGCTGTGGTGTGTTCACAATGATTGGAAATCATTAAACCTTGAGAAGAACCAGAGTCCAGGGGAAGCCCGTCTTCCTCTGTCTGTGTCACTTTCAGAAAAAGCTTCAATACAGTGTTCAGTTCTCTGTGCTGAGTCATAGTCCAGTATGGAGGAATGATGAATTCTCTGCACTTGTCTGCAGCTATAAGAAACATAACTTTGAATCACGTGATGAGTGATAAATCATTGTCTAATTTGACCCCAGATTATGGGCAATGCTGGAAGTTCAGAGCCTCAGCATTGAAAGCAAACGTTACCTCTGCCTCCAAACACCAGCACATCATGTTGAGTATAATAAGCCATATAAATAATAAACATTTAATATACTGTATGTTCATTTTACACATAATTTTACATTATTTAAATTCATTAATTAATTTAAGCAACAAAAGAGCCGAAAGAGCCGACTCTTTTCAGTGAGCTGAGCTATAAGAGCCGACTCCCGTAAAAGAGCTGAAATTCATGATAAAACATAATTCTAATTCTGATTCTGATTCTGTGTGTGTGAGAGCAAGAGTGAGATCAGATAGAGGAGTTTGTGTAAGATCAGACAGAGGGGTAAGTGTGTGTGTGTGAGAGAGAGAGAGATCAGACAGAGGGGTTTTGAGTGTGTGATCATATAGGCAAGCATTGAGTTAAGCTAGACCAACACTGTGTGCTGCGTGCTGCTTAGGAGTAACATCCTGTTCTTCAAAGCTAGAACCCTAGGTAGGAGCTAACTTAGTACTAGCGTTGCTACCATTTGCTGCTGTTGTCACAGTAGTCATGTGAGTAGTTTTGGGATGAGCAGTGAGTACCGCCCACTGGCTTTGTAGTACTAACAATCTCCCAACCAGAGACTACTTGAATTATCATATGATGCTTACTATCATATGATAGTCTTCCTTAACGTGAAGACGTCTTTACTTAAAGACCTGCAAGTCTTCCTGTGTGAGTCCATAGAGCAAGTACCACAAGACCTTTCCACAATAATATATACTATACTTACAATGTGTTATCAGTCCATCCTGGTAACTAACCCCAAGCCACACTCTTTTCACAGGAGGACACGTAACAACAACAACCTCCGCCAACTACAAAGATCCACCGCCGCTGATGCTACCTTCACACTCAGCCTCTGAAACTGTCAATCAGCCATCAACAAAGCATCACTGCGTTTGCACTGGAAAAGTCTCTTCAAGCTCTAGCACTAACGAAAATGTTGATTTGACCAGAGAACACTAATACCCCTGCTACTTTATTCACAGACTTCGTCTTCTCCCACACACCCTGCCCCTCTGGCTGGGGGTGGTGGAGTGGTGTGTGGAACAGGTTTGCTCATCTCCAAACATTGGAAACACACACTCCTTCCTTCATCAGTTTGCAAAATCACATAATTTGAATACCACACTTTTAAAATAGCACATCCAGTTAACATCTTTGTTGTTGTTTACCATCCACCAGGATTAGGAGAGTTCACAGAGGAACTGGACATGCTGCTATCTTCCATAGAGGATGACAGAACCCCACTCATGCTCCTTGGTGATCTCAACATCCACCTGGATAAAACCGAAGCAGCGGACTTCACAAATACTGGTCAGCTTCGACTTGAAACTACTGGACATGCCAATTACACACAGAAACTATAAACTATGAACAGAACTATAAACTAAACCCCCTAAGAATGCCCCTAAATAGGGGAAACTGAAATAAACTAGTAGCAACTAGAACTACGATTCTGAGACTACGAGGTAAGAGAGGCTTAAACTAGAACTAAAACCCAAATCTGAGGAGACGGAAGTAATCATCCTCAGCTGGGAGCCTGCTGACATGGGCTGTGGGTAAAACCGTTACTCCCCCTAAATGGCGGTGTCAGTCCTCGACCCGGCCGGCGCCGCCGCTCCTGTCGCCGGAGTAAGGTAAACATGACATTGACATTTCAGCACCACGGCCAGCGGATGTTGTCCTCTCGCTGCAGAAAACGCAACCCTGCCCTTACTCACCGCCAGGTGAGACACTACCAGCAATCAACGCACCAGCCAAGACCTTTAAAAGCACGCGATGCCACCCGTCAGATGGTTCCCGCTCGGGCTGTCCTGAAGTGTGCCACCGAGAAGCTGACGGCGTGTAAGCTGCCCCAGCCTTGTTTGAATGACTAACGTGTCTTTCTTGTCTTTCCGGCCGTGTGGGCTCTGGGACCTCCGTGCTGACTCCGCATGCGGCTGTTATTATCCCTGAACCTGGGGAAACTGGTGGTGCTTCTGAGACTACACTAAGGGGCTCATCTGGCTCTCAGACTCTGAGGGTGAAGGAACATCCAATCCCAACCAGATGCCAGCACACCTCTCACGCTGAGGGCAAGAGCCAGCCCACCCGTCCGACGCCAACGCTGAAGCCCCGGAGACCACTTAATCCTCTGTTTCTCCCTCTCTCCCTCTCTCCCTCTGATCCAGGAGCCCTGGACTGTATGATCAGTTTGCTACTGCTCCCAACGGAGAGCCAATTCCCCATTCATTTGAACTGCTCCTGCCCAAAGACTCTTTTAAGATGGAGAGAGGACGTTTTTTGGGTTTGGTTGATTTTTTGTGAACTGTGGAAGCTTTTTCCCCTTTTTTCCATTTCCCCTTCGGGGTAGTTTATGTTAAATAAATCGAGTCCCTACAAATCTATGAAATTAATTATAAATAGATTATAAAATATATCATAATTAGTAATAATAATAATAATAATAATAATAATAACAATAATAATAATAATAATAAATAAATGAATAAATAAATGTTTGCTCTGTAACAATCTACAAATATTGTATTTTATATATTGAATTTATTATTATTTTAACATCATTTAATGTTTTGTGTGTGTGTGTGTGTGTGTGTGTGTGAGGGATGTCAGATCAACTCACGCTGTGAGGATAAACTGAGAGAAGTTTTGGTTCATAAAGAATCGCTCACGCTGAATCAGTGTGCATCAGTGAGCATAAAGCAAATGATGGTTTCTTCCTACAATTTAGGGAATTTTGTGATGTCAGTTGTAAAAAGCTATACAAATAAAATTGACTTGACTCTAATTAAGAGTGAACTGATTCTTCATTAGTCTTCTTCACTCATTGTTTATCTGCGTCACATTTTCCGGATGGTAAACTCGCTTCAGTCCAGGGGCGGGGAGCATTTCTGAGCCACATTCCAGTTTCCCCAAGTCATTAGCATAACTAAGGGCGTAAATAGTCCTGAGCTGGCGGGCTGGTCTGTGGGCGGGTTTGTGGGTGGTCAGTGTTGCATCCTAAGAGTCTGGAGTGAGAGAGTTCTAAGAGTTCACTAGAGCTTCACTTTTTCGTGACATCACAGAGCTGATGGATGTTAGAGACCTTGTACTCCTCCACGTTCCATTTGAGAATGCCCCAAAGATGCTCAGGTCTGGAGACAAAAATTGTGCTGGACTGTATTCCATTATCATGTTGGAATACTGTCCAGGTGAAAACTGCTTTAGTCGCTCACTGCTTTGTTAGAAAGGATCAATACATGTTTAAGAACATCATGAAGGTCGATACTAACATTAATACAATTTTAATAGGATGATAACTCAGGAAAATAACACTAGATACAGTCATGTGGCAGGCGATACAGAGGCCTGCAGACCAGGAACAGTGTGCAGACACAGGAACAGTTTCTTTCCCCTCACCATCTCCCTCCTAAACATCTGAACTGTCACAAAGTACACACAGCATCACATTTGCACTTTATGTACAATCTCTGTATATTAAAGTTTAGTTTATATCTTTATTTATTTTATTATATTGTATGGACGAGTGTCCATTTACGCACATGTATAGATTCATACATATATTTACATTTATAATTACATATAGTATATGCATATTATTGTTATATGTACTATACTTACATACGCTTATATATATATGGGGTCTTTTGTGACGTCTTGAATGAGTCGTCGCTGCGCTCTTGGGGTAATTTAGGTCAGCCATCCCTTCTCCTGGGAAGGAATGAAATTCCATGTGTTAACACTAGAAAGAATGACTGCATGCAAATCAAACAAAATCACTGCTATTTCCCATTGAAGTTCTTGCTTCAAAAATCTGAAAAATTCAGACATTTATTTTTTTGTATAATTCTTGAACAAAACATGGTAACACAAACTAAATTGCTGGTGAAATGGGGATGTTACAGTAGAATAAACCTAGAAAGACTGAGGTGCATCAATTGATGCAATATCGTGCAAATGAATGAGTCTAAATAACAGAGTCACAATAAATCAACTACAGTCAACTACTAGTGTCATAATGTTCAGTAACTGGAACCGGGTTCTCTTTCTGTTGGTTTGGCATTTGATTCTTGCGCTGTGACCTGGTTCTGTTCATGTCTAGAATAATGACAGTTATTGTGTATCAGATAGTTATGAGCTTATAAGTTCATAAGCAAGGACCTGCATAACTACATACATTATATGATATGCATTATGTCTTATAAAACAATATGCAGTATGACAATATAAAAAATCAAAACACTTACATTAGAATAATGCAAAATCGTCCTGTATAATAATCAATATAAATATCTGAAACTTATGTAAAATAACACAACACTGTAACTGCTGTTTGTGTACTATATAAAGTGACAGAAGCAGCAGCAAGCAGCTCTGTGAGTCTGGACACTGCTCTGTCTGCACTCAGGGAAAAGGAGGAACAGATTCCAACTGTGCACGTCACACACATCCACACACACACACACCCACGCAAGGTGAATCTTGAAAACAAGCAGCACTGCACTCCATGCAGTTATACTACCAACAGTACCAGAGCCAGCTGGCTAGCGTCCCAGCCCAACAGTGCCTAAAAGGGTCTAAACAAAACTACATCCAATAATACAGTACACAGAATATGTAAGAGAACAAAGTTCTCTTTACATTAAACACAAAACAGAACCAAACATAAAGATTAAACCAAGACAAGGAGAAGGCTAAGAGACAATTTCAATCAAAATTGAGAGACTAAATAGGAGCTTTTTCCCACAGGCCATCAGACTCCTCAACCAGGACAATACATAACACACACACATACTGCTACAACACAGGACACTTTCAATACACTTCAAGCCCTACACCTCTAAATTATTTTTTACATTTGCACATTAGACAACACAAGCTGTTTTGCACTATAAATACAATACACTATGTAAATAATAATTTCCCTCCTTTTATTCAGCACATACATACAGTATTGTATAAAGGTGTGTATAAATGTGTACATATGTATATATATAATGTTTTTTTTCTTTTAGTTTTATTGATCTCCATTTCTATTTACTTTGATCTCTATTTCTATTTACTCAATTTCCTATTTCTACTCTGTATAGTCCACGGAGCACATCAGGTTACATTTCACTGCTGGCCATACTTGTATAACCTGGTATGTGACAAATAAAGCATCTTGAATCTTGAATCTGAATGCTCACTACAGCGGTCGTGTCAGATTCACAAATGCAGGTAGCTGAAAGCCCAACCAGGCTTCCGCTCCTTTAACAGGGCAACTCAGCTAATGTGGTCAGGAAGAAAATAAACAATAAATTTCAAAGAAAAGGAGAAAAGGAGCCGTCCTCAGTCAATGCAGAGGGCAAATACTTTCGCCTCTGAGCAATTCACCAGCACCACGTGAGGCACCCGTAACACAGGACGAATCGTTGTGCCATGCGAGTTGTACCGCTGCTCACAGCTCACAACAAATACCATGCAGGAGAACACATGCGTAGAGAACGCTCCACGGCTGACAAAGTGTGGACAGTCTAACTTAACCGGCTATCAATTGACCATTAGGTGCATTTCTTGTTCATGTGCACACCGTAATGGCGGCCCTAGTCGTGACGTATACCAGATAACATAACGCCAGCCTTAAATACTATCAGGAACCGTTCTGCTATCGTAATGACAAATCCCCTACCTGTGAGCCAATGAGATAACCCCATCACCCACATTGCCACTTAAGCTTAGCAGCTTTCAGGTTCCTCATTACTGACATGCATACAAAGCCCTCCCCCACGCTCCATTCAGCCAATCAGATCCAGCTCTATTCTGATTGATGAACTGCCAGTCTTTGCTTCCCCCTCTGCCTCTCTAAGATGCTCTTTTTACACCCATTCATGTTACAGACCTGTTGCCAATTAACATACTGTAATTAGTTGAAAAATATTATTCCACCTGTTCCAACAGGTAATTTCTGAGCAGGTCTGGGCTGTGCAGTTCTCCAGGATCCTTTAACCTGAGAACTGCCTATATATACCGCTCTAAATAAACCTCTCTTGAATCTTCTACCATTGGCCGTTTTTCCACCTCAGCATTCAATCATGTCATTATAATAAAAACACTTTGTGTGACACATCTATATTCAGCCCGTGGCTTAGCGGTAAAGCCTCCTGCCCTCAAACTGAGAGAAGATGAGAGTTTTTTGAATACACTCATAGTGGAACCCTGTTTGGGTGCTACGTAGAACCATTTTTAAGAAGGTTATTTTAAGAATCTTTTACAACAGGTCTTCCGTCATGAAGTTAAAATTATATGCATTCAAATGATTCTTTGACAGTTCAGTTTTATGTAGAATCATTGCCTTTGCTAAAGAAGCCAATAGAGGGCTATTTTTAGAATGTACATTAAAGATTCATAGGTTTGTAAATGACATTGATTATGAGTTTGTCAGTACAAAGGCCGAGCAAAACTGCGTATGCATTATAAAGTTAGACATTGATGTGGTCGGTCAATTACCAAGGAAAGTCTAATTACTGCCTCATTCTATCATTCGTTATATTCTCTGCTGATAGCTGCACAATTTGAGAAATATCAGCACCAGTTACTGCTCCACCTGTCCTTCACGTCTGTTTAGCAGGACCCCCAAGGTACAGTATGCGTAAACCAACTACCTATATAAATTATGTCCTCCAGCTTTTGTTATTTTACCATTTCTTGTCAGATGAGAAAAAATGCTTGCACAGACATATCGGACATTTACTTGGGGGAGAAGTTTGTATTGCTTTTAAATGGGAGCAAATGACTCGGGTGTGTGCGTCCATGCATGTGGTTGTTCGTCTGTGCCTTGAGGTGTATTGTGTAATATGTGCACTGCACCATACTTAACTTGTGTTGCATGTGGGAATTCATTCTGAAAGGGTGGTGACGGCTCCATGCACCAAAACAACCCTGCATGTGCACTCAGAAAAGTGTTTTCAATGGCTGTTCATTTTACAAGAAAATTAGAAGTAAAAAGAAAAGTACAACCCAAATACATTGAATGCAAATGTTGTGTTTTATCAACTTCAAAAGATTACATATAAACAATATTTATTTGAATTCCTTCACCTATATTCAGTCGATGCAAATAAATGAGCATATGGATATGACCACAGTGTTTTGTTTTGTTATATGCATATATGTAAATATAAAATTTAAACCTACACTCAAAAATGTTATGTTATGTCATGATATGTTTTTAAAAAACAAATTAAGTTAATAGTTCATTTAAAAAATCTTACTTAAAGTAATTGTGGTGAAATATTATAATTATCCTAAATGTTTTCACCTTGACTCAGCTATGATGCTCAGTTCATTCAGTTAATTTAAAGCACAATTTATTTGTAAGCATATCAGAGTCCCCTTCCTGGGTTTTTAATGTCTAAAGCTCATTGGCTGAGTTTTTTTTTTACCATCATTGGATCAATTCTGCCTTCATTTAGCAGTACTGGTGCTTATAGCACCTATTGCCAGCTTGGAGTCGACGTGTTTTGCCACTCAAACAGGGATCTTATTACCAGAGCGACAACCTAATAGGTGCAAAAAATCCAAGAGTGGATGTCATTTTCTTTAAGGAGGTGAAAGCAGAGTGCTCTTTGCGGAGGCAAGTCATTAATATTCACTCTGTGTGTGTGTGTGTGTGTGTCTCCTGATGAGTCCTTGCAGCTCTTCTTTCACTCTCTCAAAAACACAGCACAGTAGCTGCTCAACAGCTGCAGAAGACAAGTAGTGACCACCACCCAGCTCAGTGCACACAGGGCAATTATGTCTATCACCTCAATTCTTTCCTTGTTACCTTTGGTAATGGAAATGCTGCAGTCGGCCCATTGCGAGGAAATGCATATGAAACCTCCTAAAGATAACATTCTCTTGTGGTAGGTCTTACTGTCAGAAGTATGACACTAGCCTTGAAACATGACGCAAGGCCATGAGGCCCAGTCGCCTAGTAACCGTGGCGTCAGGGACTCTCTTGCGTGGCAGACGCAAGCCTCTGTAGACCGTGCAGCAAGACGGGAAACTGTCACAAGCTATTTAAGCTGCAAAGAGCGAGAGAAAAACGCCCACTAAAAAAGAACCCAGGCCCTGCTTTAATCTGCTTTGGGGTCTCACAAGCTCGTGGCGACTTCCAGCTACAGAGAAGCCAATCATCTGAAATGTCCGTCAAAAGCATTTGTTGTTCTTCCTTTGCGCATCCCCTGAGCAATAAGGGGCAGCTGGATGATCATGGCAAGTCACAGTCGATTAAATATTGACTACACAAGTGGCTTCGCATCTCTATCAGGGGAGTTTTGTTCACAGGATAAAAGATTAAATTAATATAGACGGGGTAATAAGAATGGACTGGATTCATTGAAGAGCACAAGGCACTATTAACGCATTGAGACAATGGGTATTTACTTCCAAGCAACTTAATAAGGCCTCTTTCTGCAGGTGTTGGAAATGTAGTCAGATTGTTGCTAAGTGGACTGTGGGATTGGATTGAATCATGGTCAAAGAACTCGCTGTCCCTCAAACACTCATTGTCTGGTTTCTGGAAAGCCGACAGCCAACCTCAGGCCTGTTTAACGCATGCTGACTCTGTCTGAACGACACGGAGCATGTTGTTTTTCAATTCAGAATGCATGTTAACAAGTTGAGTGTTCACACGCACCCTGGATATAGCACAGCAAGATACAATGCAATAAACTTTTAATAAAAAACAAGAAAAGTGCTGTAAAACAAAAAAAAACCCCAAAATTCTCAAAAATGCTAATTCTTTAATTTAGGACCCACATACGCTACTTGTCAAAAGTTTTAGAACAACCATTTTTTTCCAGTTGTAACTGGTATTTTAAGCAGTTTGATTACAGTGAATTACAATAAATGGTTTAATTGCAAATGGTTACAATTAATAATAATAATAATAATAATAATAATTTTAATTTATATAATGCCTTTCAAAAACTCAAGGTCGCGTTACATTGCAAAAAAAAAAAAAAAAATAAATCAAAACCAAAAATAAAATAGAAACCGTTAAGACACAAAACAGACAAACAAACAGCAGAAAAGGAAATTAAGAGTGAGTGGTGGAAAAACACAGGTTGAATAGATGTGTTTTCAAATGGGTTTTGAAGAGGGACAGAGAGGAGGCGCAGGTTTTGAGGGAGGGAGTTCCAGAGTTTAGGGGCAG
>JBBIGC010000024.1:59360-74292 GCA_037576955.1 Lepidarchus adonis
TCAGACCAGTCACGTGGAAGAAAACGAATGTCTTACACATCACAGCTATTTTAATGTGTTAACCTGAAAGAAAACAATAGCTGTGTTCTGCTTCACATCCAATTTAGCATGATAACCCGAAAGGAAGTGGGGTATGTCTTCTGCTTCAGAGCCATGAATGTGAGAATGTGGAAGAAAAAAATGTATCGCAAACATTTTAATTTGAGTGAGAAAACTAAAATTTAACATGAGAAGGGTAAAGCAAACAAGGATCATCATCCATTTTGCAAGCCATTTTAATGTGAATTTGGAAAGAAAGTCAGAAACAACTTCCACTGGAAAACATTTTGTTATGGAATACTAGTTGTTATGAGAAAGAAGTCAAGAAAATGGTTCATATATGTATCTAAATTTGTAGATTATTTAAAATAAATTATCTTGAATTCTACTTGTTTTTAATTTTTTATTGGCGATAAAATACATATTCACTTGAGTCATTTTATTCATATAACTGTCTAATTTCCTAGGTTTGAAACATTATTTCTTGAAATAAGCAAAATAATGTGACCTATACAGTATACTGAATGATGTGACCTATATAAAAGCAAACTTATTTGCCAATAGTAAAAGAGTTTCTATACTAAAAGCCTTGAAAGTATCAAACAAACTTGAAAGATCTCCCCCACCCACAAACCCAGATCTGTCTCAGGTCTATTTGTGCTGCTTTGTTATGCTAACACATTGGGAAAAGTGACTGGAATGTGGTTTTGAACAGCTCCCCTCACATGCAAGAAAACAGTGAAAAGCTTGAGTGAGGGCGTACTGTTGGGGAGCATGTGATGAGAAGAAACGATGAGCAAGCAAAGATTCGGTTCATGTTATAAAAATAATAACAGTAATTATAAAAAGTAAAATTAAATATTTTATATGGATTGTTACAGTGCAAACACATTTATTAATTACTACATGTAAATGTTTCAGTATATAATTAGCAACACTGAAATGCATTACCTTTCTTCAAATCAGATCCATAAATGTCAATTGTGACCTGTGCTGATTTGCTATCACTAATGTTGGCCACATCTCCGATATTACAACCATGGAGATTAAATTCTGCAGTGTAGTTTTACGTTGTGGCATGATATTGGTAAAAGACAAATTTTATTAACTCAATTGTTTATGCTCAACTAGAGTATAATGTCACTACAGCTATAGAGCTGCAAAGGCCTCTGGGAGCGTGTCAACTTATCTGAACTAACTATTTTTTCTGCAGCTTATAGAATGGGACGGCTTATCGTTAAGGAAATAAGGTAATTGTCTGAAAGCAGTTATGGGACATTATCTATTTGATTGCAGACACCAGAAATAAGTCGTCACACTCTCATAAACAGAATGGATATGAACGCCATTAGTTTATAGAGAGAAAGAGTCCAACTGTGGTCTGTTCTGTGGCCTTGAAACAAATTGTATATATTATGTGTTTGTGTCATAATACCCAACCCATCTTTTGATTGTGAAAGCCCCTATATAAATTCAAATTTAAATAATAACAACTGTAATAATTAATAACAATAATAATAATAAATGTACTCTGTAACAATATATAAACAATATTGTTTTTTACTTTTTATAATTATTATTTTAACATATATAACATAAACAATAAAAAATGTATTATTATTTATATTAAATAAGATGTGTGTGTAAGAGAGAGAGAGACAGAGATGGAGAGAGAGAGAGAGAGAGAGAGATAGAGAGAGAGAGAGAGAGAGAGAATGTCACTCGCTCACACTCGTGAGGATGATTCAGGAATTGGTGAATGAATCAACTAATCAACTCCCATGGTGAGGGTAAATGCTGAGTAAAGAAAGACTTGGCTCAAAAAGACACGTTTTATAAAGACTCGGTTCGCTCTGAATCAGTGTGCGTCATCAAGCAAATGCATAAGGCCATTTCACTCCAACAACTCACGAGCCATGTGGTGAGTAAAAAGCGTGCTGACTTGTTTTCACTCATTTACGCTGTCTTGTAAATGAAATGGCCAAACGCATTTGCCTTCATTCACTTATCGTTTATCCGTGTCACGCGCCCCAGATGGTAAACTCTGTTTTGAGTCCAGAGCGCATCTCCTGCCCAACTCTAGCTTAATACTCGCTTCTTGCAGGGGAGGGGAGCATTTCTGAACCACATTCCAGTCCCTCTCCAAAAGCCATTATCATAACTAATGGTGCGAATAGTCCTGAGCCAGTGGGCTGGCTTGTGGGTGGGCAGTGACATTTTCTTTTCGCTGCTCCTAAGGCTTCTAATGTTAAGTTGCATTTATATAGCAGCTTTCACAATCACAAGATGGGTTCTATATTATACTGTACTGTAATGTCTATATATTATACATATATACTATATATGTGCATAGTCTTGTTGAATGTACTAGAGCTAACAGTAGAAACTAATTCAGAGTGTGTGACAGACCTGTACATTGAAGGTAGCTGGGACATTTGCATAACAAAGCAAGCTACCGACATTGAAGAAGGGGGCAGGCCTGTGGCTAGGCAGTAAGGAAGAGGGCCTACTTACTGGGACAGTCTGAATCTAGGACAGTCCGGACCCAAGTTTAAGGAAAGATACTACAGACAAACATTTAAATTTGCCAGTTTTTATTATTTTAAAAATATATTTCATCAATAAAAAACTGTCACAACAAAAACATCCACAAGTCAACAGATATTTTTAAGCAAATGTCATCCTTTCATGTCTTTCTGTAGCAACATTAATGAAGGCTTTGCTCTGCCACACTAGGTGCAACCATGTTGTGAATGTGATTCCTGTGTGCAAACAGCAACATTCACACAAATGGTGAAAATCATCTACATTAAATAAGCACTTACATTCTAACACCATCTGAATACTAGTTTTTATCAACTGGTAAAGGTTAATTGTGATTTTGTTGTTCTTTAATACCCTGTTCACCAGCAATATATCTTTATTTATCTTGCATCATGTAGTATCTTCTGCTTGGTGCATATTTCAAGGAGAGATTGTAGCTTTAAAACGTCAAAGCTGAAGAAGTGTTTGGCTTAGAGATGTTAGAGGTAACACTGTCAGCATTTTTGTATTGCTCCTGAAGGAGGCTACTAATCCTCTCCACCATTACAGCTCCTTACAAGCTTCCCTGTGGGTAGAGCACCTTCGATCAGGATTCCATTTGGGTAAAACCTGAAACGGCAGGATATTATACTACTCCATTACATCACAGAGGGGACTCGGATGCTCCCCATCAGCTCTTTCTTTGTACAGTCAAGCTGCCATTATCCTGAGTATATGTAGAAAAAGTGAAGCAGTGGACATTAAACAAAAGGGAATAAAGGCAGTTGGGCTGAATAACTGGGAAGGGCTATTAGTTTTTTCACATGGGTTTGCTGGGCTGTAGTAGAAACAATATAGCAATAAACAACAGCCCATCCACTCTTTGAACCATGCCCTCCAGGCCCTAGGACAGTGGCATGGCATGCTTACATAATAATGTGCATATGTAAGGGTCTTCCTGAGTCCCTAATGAAACTCTGCTGTGGGAGTGGTATGAATCAGGAACAGTGCGATGGGGAGTGCTCATTGTTTGTGCCAACAGACACCAAAAGATTGGAGCAAAAAAGGTTGCTGAGGCACAGAAGTTGCCCACTTTCAATACCTACAGAACTCCAAACTTTATATGGCCTTCAGATTAGCTCAGTGGTGTAAAGTGCCACCACTGGACTCTAGAGCAATGGAGACGCATTCTCTGGTGTGACAAATCACGCTAACCCTAACCCTAACCCTAACCCTCCATCTGGCAATCTGATGTATGAGTCTGGGTTTGGTGGTTCCCAGGAGAACGGTACTTGTCTGACTGCATTGTGCCAAGCGTAAAGTTTGGTGGAGGGGGGATTATGGTGTGAGGTTGTTTTTCAGGAGCAGGACTTGGTCCCTCATTTCCAGTGAAAGGCTCAGCCTACCAAGAGATTTTGGACAATTTCATGCTCCCAACTTTGTGGAAACAGTCTGTGACTGTGCACCAGTACGCAAAGCAAGGTCTGTAAAGACATGGTTAATTGAGTTTCGTGTGGAAGACCTTGACTGGTCTGCACAGAAATCTGATCTCAACCTGATAGAACACTTTTGGGATGAATTAGAGTGGAGATTGTGACCCAGTCAAACATCAGCATCTGACCTCACAAATGTGCTTCTGGAACAATGGTCAAAAAATCCCATAAACACACTCCTAAATCTTGTGGAGAGCTTGCCCAAGAGAGTTGAAACTGTTATTGCTGCAAAGTTTCGGCCGACATCATATTAAACCCTATGGATTAAGAATGGGATGTAACTTAAGTTCATATGTGTTTAAAGGCGACAAGCGAATTCTTTTGGATATACAGTGTATGTAACCTGTGAAACTTTTTGGAATACACTGCCTTCTTTGGAAGCTTGTAATGGTAATGATTTTGTTACCTTGCAAATTGAACAGCAAAGTTGAAACAGCTATGAAGTAATGTTTTTGATCTATTTCTTAAATGTCTGAAGTTGACAGGTTTTGCCAGTTTTACTTTCTAAAGCACATATTCAAAATATTTTCTCCAGAGGCAGTTTAAACAACTGAAAGGCTTTAGTGACAATGAGCACTGACATCACAACAAGGAGATAAATTGCCTGGGGTGCAATTATTATCATTATTATTATTATTATTATTATTATTATTATTATTATTATTATTATTATTATGTTTACTGTTTTCACCAATGTTATTTAGTCTTTTTTAGATGTCTGCACTTAGGATGACTTTTCTATTGTAATACCACAACTAATTTATTAATTAAATTAAATTTTTACACATAGCTCCTTGTCTAAGTCAAATTGCTTAGACCACTTGGGCCTCATTCCACACCTAACAACAGTATCTTTTGGTCACAGTCAACAGAGGATATCTCGGCATTGTAAGCCAAACAGGTTGTTCTTTCTTTTGGCCAGTTGTGATCTGTGATAAGCTAATACGTACATGTGAACTTTTATTTAACTGATAAATGGCAAAGAAATTTTTTTCTGTAGTTTTACCGACCAACTTAATTGTATTTTGTAATCATACGCAATTTTGAAATTTGACTGCAACACACAGAGAATTTGTCATGGTTAAATCCCAACACCAGCAGACAGACTGAAGTGCTCCTAAGCAAGGCATCTAACTCCTTACTGCTCACCCTGTAGGTCGCTCTGGAAAAGAGTATCTTGCAAATTTAAACACACACAACAAAAGTTACATCATGTTACATCACCTTTTCTTTAATCACACTTTCAAATGATCTCAGAACTGTTTATGCTAATTAGTAGTATCATCAGTAATAGTTGTACATTCTGGCTTAATATGAAACTTAAACTGGTCAACAGTTTGTGGTCACCATTGTCTGATTATCCTCTTAATAATGCATCATACAATTTCAATAGGAGTTAGATTTGGACTATTGGCAGGTCATTCAAAACACATAGTGTGTCTATGAGGCCATGCTGTTGTACCCTGTGCAGAATATGGTTTGGCATTGTCCTGCTGAAATAAGCATAGACATCCTTGGTTGCCTTGATGATAACATGCCTCTCTAAAATCCTAATGTAAACCTCAGAGACAATGATAAATTACATATAAGCAACTCACTTATGTCGTGGGCACTGATTGACCCCCATACCATCAAAAAAATTTATCTTTGGCATTGGGAACTCAGCACCCATTTTTTCCAAAAACAAGCTGAAATCATTCAACCACAGCACATGATTTCACAGTTATTTGGTCTGTGATAGACTGTGTTAAGTGACAGTTCTTTCAATGACTGAGCCTCGGAGGATGCTGTTTATACCCAGTAATGATAATTCCCCTGCTACCAATTAGCCTGCTTAATGAGGACTCTTTCAAGCTGGTGTTACTTTAATATTCTATGTACTTTTTATTTGAACTCTTATTGCAACACCCAACTGTTGATGACTGTTACAGACACCAAATTCTAAATTTGTGGTTATTTACAAGATACAAATAAATTGTTAAGTCAAGCTATTGCAAATCCTTTCTTTGATTTTTTTTGTCAGTTAAATAAAGCTTTACATAAAAATTAATATATCACAGATTTTGTGTTTGCTGCATTTTGGAAAATATCTGACTTTTATGGAAATGGCATTTGTAAATAAGATTCCATCAGTCTCAGAGTTTCTACTTAGAATTTCCACCTTCGAACCACAATACTGTAGTTATTTCCAAGGTAACATAGAAAATTGGCAAATAACAACTTTCTGTTTAATAATAACCCTATTGTTATTTCTCAAACCATTAACTGACTAACTAAAGTAAAGAAAAAGAAAAACTGACCAACTTAAATGTATTTACTAAATATAAACAAATTCAGAATATAATGTCTTCATTACACAAAAAAATGACCAGAGGCATCCAGAGTTATTTTACATAAACTTTCATTTTAATTATGCTTTTTGATAATTTGGGAATGAAGGACACTAGTTGTTGCAGTTTTTCCAAGTGATTTATTTTTTAAGTGAATTGATGTATAGCAGCAGAACATTATTAATTAAACAAAACTGTCTTCAAGTAAAGATCAGTATCTGATTATCATCAGTACCTGAAAAACTGCATAGTAATTTGCACTGTTTGGTTAAATCCATTGCAGGTATGTGATATTTTTAAATACATTTTTGTCTACTCAGAGTTCTTTTATTGTTAACTAGTGCATTTTGATTGTGTCCAAATATGTTACATTGTGTGTATCATGAAAATGATCAAATTGTTTTTAATATTACCCATCACTACTTGTTCATATTAACATCTCAATTGGTATGCATGCAGTTTGTTTCCTAACCGTCAGCTGTTCAAGCCTTGAGGAACTCTTGAGAGACTCCCTGGTAGAGCAATCCCACAGTCCTTTCCTCTGCATGACAAACCAGCTAATTGCTTTCTTGAGGACCCCCAACAACATGAAGGTGCATGGCACAGCTGGGATATGAACATGACATTTTTTCAGATGATTCACTGAGAGACTCAAGATCTCATTAGCTATCCAGATGTTAGTTGGAATATGAAGCTCTTATGAATCTTTCTTAGCCTTGTATGGACTGCACTGTACTGCACTATAGGTCATTTAGGAGATCCAGTCATATCCATCCATCCATCGCACTGAAAGATGTGCTTCTACTGGCACTAGAATCTACAAAAAGTTTCCTTATGAGCTCATCAAGCTGTTACATCATGCCCTAACCTTTCAAATGTTCTGTTTTACCTCTCTCAGAGACTCCACAAACAGGCTGAACTGAATGGTTTGGAACACACACCATTTGTCCCCACCCCAAACCACTCAGTCCTACAATAAATATAGCCCTTTTCATTTAGCGTGACATCCAGCTCAACAGCCAGCCTGCAAGGTTGTCCAGAGGGCAGTGAGCTGTGGCTCTTGACTGCAGGCCGCTGCTGGGATGGGAGCTGTGAGGAATAGCACAGGCTTGACAGAATCAGCATGGAGGCAGTCATGTAGGCTGTGACCTCCAGGTGCCCCTGCTATTTGTAGCAGACAGCCGATCAATAATCGAAGCCGGTGATGGATATTGGAGACAGTGCCAGTGCATAGAGTGGCTTGAGGGTCTTGCTGTCCAGTGTTTTGTTTGGGCAAAGATAAAGGAACCACGCTACTCCTCCAGCTTAACCTCGACATTCATCACAGGCCTGGTGGCCTCATTTACATCCTGGGGAATTACAGATGAGCCTGTCGCAAGGAAGACCACCTCCTCTGTCTTTTTATCATAGGCGGAGAGAGATGTAATGAGACCCCTACCTACACCTCCATCTCCTTCTTCACCTTTTCATAGCAAGCCACTCGTTTTCCTGCCTACGCATGATGGACACAGACAGAGTGGTGAGTTGAGCTGGAGGACCAGCACTGCAAGATTAAGGCTATGTCCTCTAGATGAGTAGTCTGTAAATCAGGCTCCACCCCAGCTTTGTCTTTTCTTTTAAAAGGGTGTTCTTCATTATTCAATCACCTTCTACATTAGTTCAACCTAATATCATAATT
This sequence comes from Lepidarchus adonis, assembly GCA_037576955.1. Lineage (NCBI taxonomy): Eukaryota > Metazoa > Chordata > Actinopteri > Characiformes > Lepidarchidae > Lepidarchus > Lepidarchus adonis. The sequence goes on from JBBIGC010000024.1 coordinate 67,424, forward strand.
AGAATATTAGTAGTGATCTGCCACAAGTAATTGTTAATCTTTTATTAAAGGTACACTGCCCATATTTCTAAACTTACATAATTATGTTAAGCCTCAGCCTGCTATGTGGAGTTCACTGGTTCCACCCACTATGGTACACCAACTTCTCCATGTTTTGATGGCACTAACATACTGTAGTGAACTTGAGGGAACCAAGTCTACTATGAGTGAAGGGCTCAACACCAGGGTTGGATGCAAATTGGACAGCGTCCAATACCTTTATTTACCAGCCTTTACAAAGGCTAAGGAACCGGTGCGCCCTCTTCCTTTTGGAGGACCGCAACAGAACTCCAGATTGAGCTAATCTGTTCAGCGCGCCCAGGTCACCATATCAGAACGACACAGCTTCTCGTCCATGGTGACCCAGACACACTGAACAGACCAGCTCACAAACATGCACAAAACACACACAACCTAAAATAAACCCTCCCGCTAAATACAACAATAAAACCCCACCAAACACGACCCCAACACAAACAGAACCCTGCCCCCATGATGCTCTGCGCGGCAGCAGCACGGAGGCAGCCAATGAGGGTTTAGCCCCATTCCCCACAGTCACCACAATACTGTACCGGCTTGGGGAGTAACAGATTATACTGTATGTAAAGGAGTTGTGTAATTAGGATACAACATAGAGAACATACATTTAGTTTTCTGCATTATTTTGTTTTCAAAAATGACAAAGCAAACATTATCTCAGATCAGTGCAAGTTTTGCCTTCCAGGTGTGAAAATGCTGTTGACATTCAAGGCATCAATGTCCAATTAAAAGAAATATTTGCAGGTAAAGCCAATTACAAACTGCAATCTAAAACTGTAACAAATCTGGGGTTGGTTGGAAGTAAACACACAGGTAGACTGCAAAATATAATGATATTTTAATATACAAGACATAAAAACTTTGAAAGCAAACATTAGGTACAAGAATACTGGATAATATATATGAATAAACATAAAGACATGCTACAGCTTGACAAAGACGTAGACAAATGCAACAGATAAGCAAACACCGGCACAGTAGGAAGGGCACAGGGGTAATATGTACTAGACACAATTACATCCACCTGGAATAGGGTGGTGACACCAGACAAGTGACCAACAGTGGGCATGACAACCACATGGCAAAGGAAAACAAAAATGACAAGACGGAAACAGAGCACAATTATTATAAAGAAAGAGTGTAGCATGTGGGGGATGTTTGCTAATATTACTTTTGTACTCACTTTGGTTGCCAGAGGTTTAGACATTAATGACTGTGTGTTGAGGTATGTTGAGGGGACAACAAATTTACACTGTTATACAAGCTGTACACTGACTACTTAACATTGTATCAAAGTGTCATATTTGCAGCGTTGTCCCATGAAAAGATATGATAAAATATTTACAAAAATGTGAGGGGTGTACTCTCTTTTGTGAGATATATATCTCATGTCATGTACTAGATTCAAGAGTCAAGATGTTTATTTGTCACATGCCTAGTTATACAAGTACAACAAGCTGTGAAATGTATCATGATCCACTCCAGACTGTGCAAGATAGGAGATAGAAAAAAGTTAAACCAGGTTCTTAAAAAACTAAATTAAGTTAGTAATAAGACAAACTAAAGTAGAAAAAAAGAAAGAAATAGAAAGAAAGGTAATCAAACTAGAATGTTAGGGAGATGTTAAATAATACCACTGACTAAATACAGCAGCATGGATGAGAGCACTGTGAATAGAAGGGAATCACAGATACAGATGTGCAGGGTAAAGTGCAGGTGTGTTAAGGTCTGTAGAGTAATGAAGAGCACAGACAGCAGTGTACACCCAGATGTTCAGGTGTTCAGTGTGTGAAATGTGTTTGGTGGCTTGTCCCGATTTGCCTGAGGATAGAAATTCCTCTAGAGTCCCTCAGTCCTGGCCATTATATTCCTTAGCATCTTGCCTGAAAGTTGACAAAGATGACCTGCAGCAGCACTCCGCTGCACAAATCACCCTTTGCAGGGCTATACAGTCCTGAACACAGCAATTCCCAAACCAGCATGTGCAGTCGCCAACTCTCACCACCTGTGATCTGCCTGTGAGTCAAGCACCAACCTGCACAGGCTGTTGAGTCCCAAGCCCATCAGCTTAGTGAAGAGTTTACTGGGTACTATGGTGTTGAATGCTGAACTGTAGTGCACAAAGAGCTGTATAACATTCCCCATGGCTGAGGGTTGAGTGCAAGGCATGGGTGAGGGCATCCGCTATCAGTCTGTTGGGGCGATAGCTGATCTGCATGGGGTTGAACTTGCTGGGGATGGAGGAGGAGATGATGGACTTCAGCAGCCTCTCAAACATCTTCACCGTTCAGGCATGAGGTTTGCTAATCTTAGGTATGGGGAGATGGTGAACCTCTCAAAGTAAGTGGGGACCACACACTGTGCCAGGGACTTGTTAAAGATGGTGGTCAACACATGTCACAGCTGGTCAGCACATCACCATAGCAGGCATCTGGAGATGCCGTCCAGTTGTCAGGCTGTAGTTTAGACACGCAGCCTGACGGACCTCAAAACGGCCAGAGAAAGTGTTAAGCTCATCAGTGAAGGTAAGTAAGTAACTCTTTATATAGCACTTTTCTAGATACAAATCATAAAGTGCTGTACATTGACAATAAAAATAAATTACAATAAGCAATAACACACAAAGCCATATTAAAAAAAGGCAGAGTTGGCTTTCACTACCTCTACCAGTTTATAGTCATTATCTGTGTGTTTGCACCCTTCAGTAACTTGTGTATTGCTGTTGTACTGAAAGGTCACTGAAGCATTGAATGTTATCACTCATTTTTATGAGTTTATGAGTATTGATGTTTCTTGCTGTACCGCGCTAGTTTAATTTCTGCAATTTTTCTATGTACTTTTGCTGATGCAGACTGCTTTTCTTGAATAACATGCAGGTTATACTAGGACAAACTTAAATATATGGTGAGTACTGCCCAGTCTCTTTCCTTGGACAGAACAGTCAAAAAGATTTTTGACAGAATAGTCCATTAAAGAAACATTGTTCAGCTAATTGCAATTAAAGCTCTATGTGGCTTCTGAGACAGTATTTATTAACTTTAGACATATGTCTTTGCATGCTAAGGATCATCTGTGTTGTTCTCTTTTTCTGCTTATACGAATATAACTGCATGCTTCTTCATTAATTTATTTGAGAAAAAAAGAAAGAAAGAAATATTTTGTTTGCATATGTGAGACTTAATTTTTTGGTGTATAACATTTAATTACTCTAAATAATTTCTAATGCCTTTTTAGTGGCCTAATAGTCTAATAGTTGTCTAATGTTCAGAACAAATATGGGTTTTGCATCTACAAACGGATTAGCCATTGTCTGGTTGATCTATTGCAGGCTTGCTGTTAATGAAGATAATTAGTTCAGTGTGGATAAATCCTTCATCCATGTCCTACTGCATTGTGAACAATTGCTATACAGTGTGATTTTGTTAAAGATGCTAGGGTATTGTGGGAAATGTGGTGCTAGTACTTAATATGTGCCCCGCTGACTGACTGAACATAAAGATTTTTTAAAATCCATGAAAAAAATTGCAAATCAGTGGGATTTATTATTGTTTTTTGTGTTTTTTGTTCGACATATACCCCTCCCCTTTTTCTAACTTTGCCTCTCTCTGCATATATTATAACATTTAGGCTGTTAAAGTACACTCTATGGCACTTTAGATATTTTCTCCTCAAAATTGTGAAACTTACTGATCAATATTCAAACAGCAAGTGCATCTGCAATAAACACATGGCACTGACGAGAATGGCTCTGGTTGACAGCTCTATTGTCTTTAAATCATGAAAACTTTCTCCAACATCTGGACAGACAAGCAAATTCTGTAATCAATATTCCTGCAGTGTGACATGAGTGCTGCACATTCTCCCGATGTAATCAATATTTTATGGAGAAGAAAAATACAGCTTGTTTATGTTGTCCTGTCTTGGCAACTGAACATTATATCAAAGGTCCAGAATAGCACGGTTTTCCAACCAGACACTTAACCCTGTTCTACAGCCAAGTATTTTGATCCTCAGAAAATGTTTGTTTCTTTTTTTTTAGGGTTTAGGGTTAAAAAAGAAAAAAGAAAAAAAGAAAATGTTTGTTTCGTTGGTTCCACACTCCAGCGCAGGTTTTTTGCAAGTTCAAATAAAGGCTGTCATATTTAATTTGTCATTTAAGTTTTGCACATTTATCTCAATTAAATTGTGCTACAATTGCAGACCTTTATATATATATATATATATTTTTTTTTTTTTTTGGGTTGCTAGAAGTAATTGGACAGTTGCCTGTTCATCTGTCATATAATTAATTCAGTGTAATTTAGTGTAATTAATTCCACAGAAAGAGACCATTCCACAAGTCATATTTTTTGTTGCATTGCAGTGATCATAAACATGAAAAAAGGTTATTAACTAGATTAATAAACATGGCAAGAGTGAGCACAGACCCCCACCATTAGTGCACATCAGGGCACACAGTCCTACAGTCATACTGGTCAACCTTCTTGAACTGGCATAACTTTGTCCTGTAACACATAATCACGCTGAAACCCTCAATAACCCTCACTCCCATGATGCTCCTCCCAGCTTCGCTACAATATATTGTTATATCTGCTAGCGTACCTGCAGAAGTGGGGTCATGGGTGCAGCTGGATACCCGCACTTTGTTTCATGCCAACAGAAATGCTACTCTGTGTGGTAAGTAACGCGGTGGCAGCATTTGTCTACATCAACACAGACTGGTGCATAAACTCAGTGCTTGTGTCTAGACTCTGCTCACTCCTGGTGGAGTTTGGGATCTTTTTATTGATCATGGGAATTCACTGTCATTTTTCACTGTTTACATTTCTCCCAGAAAACTAACACTAAGGACGCTCTATGTGCACTGTACTGGTGCCCCCTTCACCGGACCCCCTGCAGTTTCTATATGCTGAGCCACACAGGTTTACAGTACATCACCAATCTTTTTTCATAAGTTTAGTTAATTGATATTATATTGCTTTTAATAATTTACAAATATTTTGCATTAATATTACTTTATTTTGCTTTAACCTTGCATTGTTTAATAAGGGGTTAACACATTTTAACAATGTAGGTTTATTCAAGCGTTTGGTTATTAATTATGTCTCTTTGTGTGAGTTATCTGGTGAATTGGGGGTGGGGTCTTTTCTTTAACACGTACTGTCTGGGAAAAGTGTGACTGAGGCCTATATTGTCAGGGAAAGGGGGGGGGGGGCGTTGGGTTTAGTTATTTTGAGTTCTGTATGTTTTCATTTTGGTTTTCCATCTGAGCTGCATTCCGATGCTCTATACATAAAGCGTATAATAATAATAACAATAATAATAATAATAATTACATCTCAATCAATGGAACTCATCAACAATTATAACCACTCATCATCTGACTGTTCACAAATTACTATCTGGTGTTGACCTGAGGAGGATGGGTTCCTCCCAAGGTTTCTTCCTCAGTTCAGGGAGTTTTTCTTTGCCTCTGTCGCCTTGGCTCATTAGGGGCTCAGACTTTGTAAAGCTGCTTTGTGACAACATCTGTTGTAAAAAGTGCTACAGAAATAAAACTGAATTAAACACTGAATGGAATTTGGTTTGGCTAATCTGTTTTACAGTAAATGTTCCCTTTGTCTTTGTGGTGGAGAGGTCAGTAATGATGTTGATGTTTGTGTCTCTGTCCTTTTAATTTATATTTTTGATGATCTCTTTAATAGTCCTAGCTATAAATATTGATATTACCTTGTTTGTTAAATGCCAATGGATTTAGGTAATAAACCTTATTTTTTCTTTTTTCTTTTACTAAAATTGGTCCCTTACATCGTTATAACCATAACAGATGATGCCATAGCCACAATTCTCCATCTGGCCCACTCTCATCTAGACAAAAAGCACAACTATGCGTATGGTAGTATCTCCAGTACCACCACGCTCCTGTTACACATCTACAGCTGAACCATGGAAGCTGTCAGGAGGAACAAATTCATTGGTGTTGACCTCACCTGGTCCCTTTACACCAGCTCCATACCCACGAAAGCCCAGCAGTGCCTCTATTTCCAAAGAATCTCAGGAATGCCCACCTCTCACCACCAATCCTCACCACCTTCTACACAGGGATTATTGAGTAAAAGTCCTTAGTAGCTACATCACTGTCTGGTTTGGACGTTGCACCATCGTGGATTGCAAGCCCCTGTATTGGCTAGTGAGGTCAGCAGAGATTACTGAAGTCTCTCCCCCTCCATCATGGGCATTTTCACCTCACGCTGCTTCTGCAAAGCCAACGACAGTGTGGGTGACGAGACACTCACCTCACTGCTTTCCCTCCTCCTGTCTGTAAGAAGGTACCACAGCATTCAGGGCTCCACTACCAGAATGAGCAACAACTTCATCCCTCAGACTATAAGACTCGTAAACACTCTGACTGCTAACACACACACGCACAAGCACACACACACACGCACGCACACACACACACACACACAAATATACACACAAACACACACAAGCACTCAAATATACACACAAACACACACACACACACACACACACACAAATATACACACAAACACACATACACACAAACACTCAAATATATACACACACACACGCACACACACACATGCACACACAAACACACACACACACAAACACTCAAATATATACAAACACACTCACACACGCACACGCACACACACACCCAAATATACACACAAACACACACACACACAAACACTCAAATACACACACACACACACACACACACACACACAAACACACACAAACACACACCCACACACACACAC
>JBBIGC010000024.1:191843-204387 GCA_037576955.1 Lepidarchus adonis
TAAAACAGACAAAGGCAATGTTAAAACAGACAAAAGCAATGATAAAACAGACAAAGGCAATGATAAAACAGACAAAACCAATGTTAAAACAGACAAAAGCAATGATAAAACGGACAACAGCAATGATAAAATTTCACAATGTTGTCCATGTAAATACCAAATTGTTCATAGTTATCAGATAATATAACTGTTCATAGTTAATAACTGAACAACAAGTCTGTTTATATACTCTTCAGAATGTTCCAGTCTACTATTTTGAAATGTATATTAATGGTAATATAAAATAGTTGCATTCTATGGTCTGCAATAAGTATGTGTAGGCCCTTTTCAGGTGTAAGTGAATAGCACTGTTATGAGTATATTGACAATATTTACAGTAATATTTGCTTTTCATTACTACGTTTTGGTTGGAAAGAAAAGATCTAAAAACTTAAAACACCTTACAATCTTGTTTTTTTCCCATTGAGTAAACCAACACAGTTAGAATTAAAAGTAGAATCAACCACTTGCTTTGATTTCCAGTGGCTGGCACTAGTTGAGAGGAACAAATCATTGTTTCTGTGAACCTGATTCCAAAAAAAAAGTGGTCACCAAACCATTTGGGTTTGTCAAACAGTGGTGGCTGAAGTATTCACTGAAAGAGTCACTGTAAACTTTACATACAATGTAAAATATGGGTTTTACATAAATGTTATGAACAAAATGTCATATTTTCATATATAAATAAGTACTGATACATTTTTTTGGCCATGATGAACATATGCCACATTCATTTTGATGCGCATACTTGTGGATGACTGCTACAGCTGAACAGATTTTCTTTGTAGTTTATCAAGCACAGTCAGGCATTCTGTTGGCGACTAGAACCGGGACGGGGACCATATGGTCATGAAGAAATTTGTGTCACTTGTTTGCGGAACTGTGAACCCCCGTTGCTTGCCTGCAAAGACTAGAACACGCAATCTTTCTTCCATAAAGAGGGCAATTGCGAGCGAGACAGTGCTATTTCTAGCATGGCAAGGCTTCCCTCGAGCTGCAGGCTGGTTGTGCTAGTCAGCTTTAAAGCTCACCTGTCACTCTCTCCGTCTGTGCCATCCTGCCTCCGTACTCTCTGGGGGCCACACGAGTCTCCCATTGGCCCCTGTGTCGTGATTTGCAATCAGGCGCCGACACCTAAGTCTTCTTGCTTGTTTATCCCCTGACAGCCTGGCAGGCACTGCATTCATACTTTTCCCTCCATTTATAAGCACCCTAAGCCCACCCCACAGCGAAATAAAAGGGGACATAAAGGGAGAATGGAAATGGGCTGTCCTCCATAAAAAACATCAAATTGGTTTAATAGATAGGGCTGCACAGGCTGCGCTCTCTCGGGCCCTGGAGCTGGGACCCCAACGTCCTACTGAAGCACCTTCTGCCGAGAGATCTACATCATCGAGCCATCGCCGTCGCACCGCGCTGATGGCAATTTATTTGATTGCGATCGATACGGCTCTAGCCGGCACACTCGTTTTCTTGCCAGCCTTGGAGCATGCCAAATAGCGAGCTAATGAACATCTATTAGAGTTTTTAAGGCTGCTGTCCTTCCAATCAGTCTGTTCAGATGAGGGCTTTTCACAAAGGGGGCTCGTATCTCGATCTTGACTTTATTGGGTCTTGTTTATTAGCACTTGAGTAGAATGAAAGGACTGATTTGATTTAGTTCACCTCATGTGCTTAGGGTATTTTGGGGACTTCTGTAGAGGAAATGTAAATGGGGCAAAAAGGTGTCTCAGTCTATGTGCTTGTGTGTTTTTTAGCTCAAATATCCAGAATGACGAGGTATTTGACACTGACGGGTCGCTTGAAAATTCCAATTCATTGTAATAATGATGTGAGACAGAAAAAATTTCATATAACAAGCTACATAGGTGACGTTAGCCTTGGCCTGTACTCTAGTATTGAATAATTTAATTGGATAAGCTGTAACATCAGCTTCTGGCAAATCATCCATCAGAAAAAAAAAAGTAAAAAGAAAAAGATATACACTTGCTAGAAGAAGAATTAAGGACCTTGATAAGGCCTTCAAATGTAATAGTTTGAGTAGACAAACAACAATCTGAACCAAAAGTCCAGTTTATGGGATTTTCTGACGTCCTGATTGGCAGTGAAAGCTTGAACTCTGGTGTTGCTGGAGATTTGCGAGAACTTTGGTTGGCAAAGAAAAAAAATAGGTCCTGGCCCAAGTCAAGCTTCACGTCTCGCTTTAAACCCAGAACACCTAACTGAAGAGCTTATTTTGTTATAATAGGAACAGTCGACGGTAAAAGGGGAAGAGAAGGGCCTGAAACAAGATGGTGGAATTAATTCAGAGGTTATTGAAATGCCTGAAGAGAAAACAGGATATTGTGAAGAAAAGTCCTATCAAAATGGATCTCAGGAGTCAGAATCAACGTGATAACCACAACAACAACAACAACAATAATAATAATAATAATAATAATAATAATAATAATAATAATAATAATAATAATAATAATAATGATGATGATTATTATTTATAATAATAACCTAGTTTATTGTGTATAATTAGCTGGGCCTGGAATATAATGCAGTAGTGAATATGCAGCACATCTCAAAACTCTTTGCTATTCTTGTGTTTTCGTGTGTTCCTCCTTGAAGGTGACTTGACACGATGGTTCTTCCTGGTTATGTAAGCTTGTACTTTGCGGTCTCTGTATTGAAATGGAATCCAGGATTTTTTCCCTCAATTGTTCCGCGTTGCTTCTAAAGTTGCCCTAAAGTGAATTAAAATCTTTTGAAGTGAATGCAAACTCTAATTTGCAGTTCTAATTCTCTAGAAAACAGGACTGGCTCTGAAAACCACTAGAAATTAAGTTCTGTAAGATGCACAAAAGGTTTGGAATATGTGTGGAATGGCTGATAATGTTGCTAATGAGGCAGAGTTCCAGCTGCTAACAGGATTAGAAGCTGAAAAGTAAAACGCAGCATTTTTTTCCATTTTTTTGCGAGGTACAAAGTTAAGATGGAAAGCAGCAAGTTTAGCCTCCGATTTCTGAACTCAACTGCCTTTGTCTCCAAGCCTCCAGGTCCCTTTCTCTTCCATCGCCACCCGTCTGATTGATGCTGGAAATACCTAATTAAGCAAAAGAGCAATTATTGGTAATGAAAGCTTAATGATACATTATTTGAAAAGTCAATCAGGACTTTATTGAACAATTCTGATTAGACTTTAGATTTAATGAAAGCGGTCCAGTGCACTTTGGCTTCTGCCTTTTCGCCGTCATTGGGTCGAGATCATTAAAGAAGTTTCAGGGATAAGAGTGACAAAGTTGTGCAACTTAGAGTCATGACTCTTCTCAGAGAGGCTTTGAGGGCTACAGGGGTACAAGAGCTGTTTAGAGGCAAGGATCAAAAACGGTCTGTGCTGCTGGTCGGGGCCTGATTATTTCCTGCCAGTAGCACATAGTTTGGGTTTGATCCAAGTCTGTTGATGCGCACACAGTTTATGCTTGATTAATCTGGGAATTGTCCCTCCCTACGCAGGCCTGTCTGACTGAGCCACCGTACTGTATCTGAACAAAAACTCCATCAGCTGCTGACACATTCCATACAAGTGCTGGTTGCTCATTTTGTGTGTCAAAGGTGCACAGTCCCACTTTTATATTAAATATCCCTAATAACTCTTTCACAATAGATGTAACTAATGACGGTGTGTACACCGTTACAGCTGGATTACACTAGTGCAGCTTATGTAATTACAGCTGTTTATCAAATTCAGTTTTTGGTCATACAATGACACCTGTGAACCCTGCTGTAATGATATGTTATTACATGAGTAATTTAAGTTAATAAACATGTGTAATTAAAAATGTTACCACACAACTATTAAGGACACTTGGGTTGGGGAACACTTACTGCACCTGTTCAGAATGTTTTATGTTTTTATGACATTGTAATACCCTGTTAAAAACCAATCAGGTTTTTTTTCTTGGTAAGAAAAATATAGTCTTATGTAGACATTATTACAATGCTGTTAAAAATCAAAAAGAGTGACATTTGTCAAGCACATACGAATGTATTTACATTTATATTTTTATTTAGCATCATTGTTTAATTTGCAAATTAGTGGTTTAAAGTATAGAATATTAACTACATTCATTTGTTGCATTAAGAATAATATAATTCACACCCAACTGTGATGTCGGTTTATTGCAAGTTGTTGCCCAGAATAGTGCAATACTTCACACATTTTAGAGAATACACACTTCAGACTAAGACAGATATCTTCATTTAATATCATTTAATAAAAATAATAATAATAAATGTAAAAATTAATATATATATATATATATATAATTTATTTTTTGTTTTATTTTATTATTATTATAGCTATTCATTAACTTTCTGCCAAATGGCACCTTCACCTTTAATGCCAGGTTTGCTAACATGGTTTGGTGGTCACCGAGTGCACCAAGGTGCAGAAACCAATATACAGAATGTTGGGTTTACCACACCCCTTATTCAAAGAATGCATTCAAAAGCACTTTACAAAAGCACTGACTTCTCCCAAACTTCTCTTTTAGTTTGAAAAATATCCCTAATTTCAGCAAGGGGAACTTTTGAAGGGATGTAGCTGTGGCATAATTGTCTCAATACTTTGCATGAAAGAGCTCCATCCATCAATTTTTGGTGTGTGTCATAAAAAGCGAAACACTTTATTATACACTCAAAGTGAGCAGTGCTAGAGAATGGAGTTCAGCATTAAGTCGGCCATAATTTGTCTTCATCAGATTCGCACAATTCTAGAGGTATGGGGATTTGGCTCTGAAAGCATGAAAATTCCCCCAAAAGCTGATGGGAGGTGTTTTGTTGAGTCAAAATCATCATTCACCTCAATGGTCATGTAATGATCCAGCATTTTTTCTCCTTCTGTTTAGTCTTTCTTAAGTATAAAGTATGTATCAGGGCAATACACTTTAAGGAACAGGTGATTCTAAATTTAGACCAGCAAAATGAAGAGTGTGTTTTGTAGCAACACTGACCCACTGTACAGGCTTCATTAACATTTAGAGTATCTAAATTTAACCTTTTTACTGTTTATGTAAATTGGGGTATGATTTCCCAGATTGCCTTTTGGGAACGAAGTGGAGCAGAAAGCAATCAAAGCAATATGGCTGAGAGGGAATTTACATACTGTCTAAAATCACCCCTGTAGTTTTCATTTTTTACTCTATTTGTTCACTTATGTGCTTATAGTAAACTAGTACTAGTAGTAAATTTACTAATGCTAGTAAAGACTTTAAAATAAGTGTCAAAAGCAGCACATACTTGCTGGTAATTGCCCTGGTTCTTCAAAAGATGTGTTTCTACAGCTTTGGGAGTTTTTGCCTCTTGCCCTTGCCTTGCTCAGTACAGGCCCAAATCATATAAAGCTGCTTTATGACAATATCTTAAATATATACAAATATAATTGACTTGACCTGACTAAATTATAATCATGAATTAATCTCTAACGTAGATTGACTCAACAATGACTCTGCTATTCTTCCTCTTGTATTTTCAATGAAGCCGCTCCACTCAGAAGTACTATTTTCTTTAAAAGCTTTTGCTAGAGCTTAGGCAAAAAGGTCAAACATGTTCTTGGCTGGTTCCTCCATGACTGTACCATTAATCATGATCACACCATGCGGTGGCTTGAACAACCACGGAGATAGAAACAGGATCTGGAGAACATCTATGAGAAGGCAACTGACAACTGAAACAAAGCAGTAAATGTTGGCAGAGGTTTCAAGTACACCTCCAGAGTGGAGGTCATTGTAGAAGAGGGAAGAGAAGATAGTAATGGTTGTCAGGTAATAGGAAATGACAGTGACTGGGTGATTGCCTACCATTTAATTGGCTGCAAAGTGTTTCAAGTGCATGAGGTCTATTTCCACACTTGAAGACTGAGAAATGCTTTGGCCGCTTGGCAACAGCGCCAATGGGGATATAAGCAAAAGCCACCCTCGCTCAACTGCCTCCATTAGGAGGAGGTTGACACCTAAGAGAGATGTTGCCGCACGGCATCTGCTGTCGTTTATCTGTCTCCGCGGCAGGGGCCACCCGCAGGGAGTATTGACAGGTCCCTGACATCATTAGGAGAGTCAAGAGTTTGTCACCAAACCCAAACACTCTGATGCTCTGGGTAAGAGTGGTGATGTGTTGAACCATCCTTTATAACGGGGTGTGGTGTATATAACAGCAGCACCCACCAAAAAGGCAAAAAGAACTAAATGTTACTTTGTGTTTAGAGGAGAAATACGCATTCATTTCTATCTACTTTGCCATCTTTAACATTCAGGGAGTGAAAGCATGATAGAGGCAATTGAGAATAGTGGGAGGCTTTAAGCAAGGGTCTTTTAGTATTTGTAAATCTCTAAAGACCTTTAAAAAATGGTAAAACGATATTTTTCTCTGGAAGAAAAAAAGAATGTGTGGGAGTATTAAAAAAATAGCTATTTTCAAGGATGAAGAAAGGAACTGCTGCCAGATTAGCACACTACTGAGAAACATGATTCATGGCGTAGCCTCGATTGGCACATTACCCCAACCTCAATGGCTCACAGCACAATGGTCTGGCTAGTTACTAGCGAACAATACGAACTCTTCATTTTTCATGTTCCTCCGCTAACCAGTCGCAGTTATGTGTTCCTCTCAGACAATAAAACCTGCATTGCATCCGAGGATAGAACCCCCTCGGAGCACAACCGTGTTGTAAAATGATCTTGTAAAGGGAGGCTGGGCCAGGGCTCTGCAACACATTGCCAGTGGGTTCATTAACACAGTCCTCAGTCGCCTTCATTCATTTTTATTCGCCCCTCACTTTTTATTTTTATGCCTTTATTTGTTTTCCAATCCATTAGATCAGCAGCAGGCGACTGATTCTATTTTTGCTGCCATGGGGGCAATGCAGTGGGGTGGGGGGTGGGGGGCTTTGAGAGCTCCCCGGAGAACTGAACACATTTTTGGAAACTTCTGTTATCTCTGTGGTTCCCCTCTGGCCACGGTGACTCATCACATCAAAGAAACGTGGCACAAAGAGCCATTGATATGTGATGGTTATGGTTCAAGGAGAGGGAACGTATTTAATACAGGTCTGCTGCCCCACTCATTCGTCAGATTGGCACTTCATTCGACACGAGTGGCGTTTAGCGGTTGCTGTATTTGCAAGAAAGGCCATTTTAAATGGTTCCAAAGTGGTAGGTCTCAGTCTGACACTTCATCGCACCCAGTGGTGACTAATCATGTCACATTAATACGTTGATTTGACAAGTCGTGCATGAACATGCAGTTTATGTACAATTGACCCTCATCATTAGTTATAGAAAATGATATAAACATTATATTAACGTGGGGGGCTCCTGGATGGCGAGAGTTTAGTTTCAATATTAGCAATGTAGTCAACATTAAATTCCGCTCTCGAACTTCAGTTGATGTGATTGGCTGTAAACTTTGGAGACATACGATTGGCTACCGTTTGAAAAGACACATTTGTGCATCCAGCGCTGTCAGGAAAGTCTCAAAAATCCACAAATAAATGTAAGGGTTTTCACGAATAAATAAATAAATAAATATATAATTAATAATTATAAATAAATATAACTGCACTGACATTTGTGCATCACATAACATTTTTTTGGAGTTGACAAATGCTTTTGTAAACGGTGTTACATTTATTTGTAAGTCATGAACTATCTTTGTGAATCTTGTTACATTTGTGAGTCAAGAAATATATTCGTGAATGGTGTGATGTTCATTTGATAATATTGAAACTAAACTCTCTCCATACTCCTGGAATGAAATAGATGACAAAGGAAAATCAGCTGTGATGTTAATGAATACGATCACTGGAATGGAGCATAAAAGAAGCCTCACAATGAAGTCTCTCGTTCCTCAGCAGTCTTTTGGAATTATTGCGCAGAAGTAATACATATTTTTCAGTACGAAAAAAACATAGACATTGTCAGAGCAATTCACTGATCCTTGTTTTGAGCTGTCAGCTGAAAAGTGGCCCGGTACAGATTCATTCCACAAGAAAGTTCACTACATGGACGTATGATGAGCTTGTTGTATGGCCCATTGGTTGTGCCACTTTGTTTAGAAGATATTTTCAGGTGGTCAGGTATAATGAAATTTTTTCAGGTTTCAACAGACAGTTATCTCTGAATCTGTGGGAACACTTGCAGTCGTACGTGATTAGCCGCTCAAGGTTGGAGAGCCGCAGTTCAGCCAGACGACAATTCAATTACAAGCCATGATAAAGCGTTTTCTCTTTTTATTCGCAATCTTCCAGCGAGAAACAAACAACCTTTCCGACAGATTGTGGGATGGGACCTATCTGAGCAGCGGATCAGTGGTTAGCTTTGTTGGCCCAGCAGGGTCCTCTATCCGCATGTTCAGGTCCACACTGCGTCAATGAGTGCGTGACACACAACTCTGCTGGAGAGCAGAAACTAATTAGCCGAGGAGGAGAAACGGATCAGGCCTAGCCTAACGAATCCCCTTGCCTCAATTTATTGTTTTAAGCAGCCCTCATTTTCTAGCAAGAGTCAATGTCATTTTTTTCCAGGGTCTGAAGTGGCTCCTTGCTTGTTTTTGTCTAACATTTGCCTGTCTTTTCTATTTCCCTTTTTGTTTTTTGTTTGTTTGTTTCCCTAGATGACTTTTGACATTTTCACATTTCATAAACATCAAAACCAGAATGTCTGCACACCTTCCTTTGTGCCTCGAAAACAAGCATTAGTGGTGTCCCTCAAAAGTTTAAGAACACACAGGAACAAATGTCATCTGTAGAACACAGATGAAAGGATAGTGAAACGTTCTAATACTGATATAGACAAGACAAAGGGAAGAGAGAGAGATGGTGAGAAAGAGAGAGATTGGCAAAGAGAAGGATGGTGACACCCTATTCTCACACCCCAACACCCTGGCCTTCTATCCTACAATTCATCACCATGTCAGGTACTGGGCCACCCGCTGCAGTGACAAATCTGCCTGTCACGAGTACAGGGTCTGTCATGACAGTTTGGCATTTTAACTACAAAGATTAACTTTGAAACTTACCCGCTCTTTGTCTGTCCAGCATGGCAATGATTAATACTGAAGGGAAAGCCTTTGACCTGATGTGAGAGATGGTCTCACATATTTTTTGATTCAATCAGTGGCCACGGCGGCTGGAAGTGACTGCCAAAGCTACCGAAGCCAATAAAAGGCTACACAGATGAACAGATACCCAGTGCAATAAAGAGGCTTGAAATGGATACAAGAGTCTGAGATTGTTTAATCATGCAATGCGCCGTGAAACCAGTGTCCTGTAGAATAAATAACTTGTTAAATAAGCAGAAGAAACTGCTGCTTTTAAATTCCCTCTCTTTGTAAGACTTTCAGTCCATTACGTTGTGTCTGTTGCCGGTCATTTTACATTATGGTCGCCTGTTATGTTTTATTCAGTTATTTTGCCTTGATGTTCTCTTTGACTGTCACCATTGCCACATCATTGCTAATCCCATTAATGAAAGGTGTCCACACAGGTATGACCCCCTGCAAATTTCAAAAGGAACGACACCTCTGTACCACACTTGCCTGCCAGTCATCTACACTGGCGGAACCCGAAGCTGTTGACAGCCTCACAGTGACCTCTCTTGATGGCCGTATTTCTGAACCCTCTTCATTTCCCAGATCTGCAACATATTGGCGGTAGAGCTGCAGCTGATACGTTGGCATTTTCAGCTGATGGGCCACTGTGGACCCGGCTTCTTTGCACAGCCGAATATTTTTTCTTTTTTGTCTCAGTCTACCCATTTATCCATAGATGCCTGTTTTAGTCCCGAGGAGCTCAGAATCCCTCTCCCCAGTCATGATCTCGGGCAATGTCTACTGCCAGATGTCTCGAGTCAAGGTGCACCCCGACTCTGGCGTGAAGGTCAGAGGCTGGGAGAAGCAAATGTCTTCTGAGGTTGCTACAGAAAAGTCAGACAAGACCTGTCAAAGAGCGAGCGTTTAATAAATGACTGCTTACAGGTGGACACAGAGGCCTGGGACCTCTATGAGGAAGCCTACCTCTAATAAATCTTAAAAATCAATATGGCACCTCTGGGTAATCACTATCAATGATTCCAGACTGAACAGACTCATGAGAGGAGGCCAGAGTCCAAACTTCAGAGTATCAGCCAACGACGGCTGCTAAGGGAGAAGAAATATCATGTTGATGTGTAGGGTCGAGCCCTCCGGGCCAAGGCTCAGCTTCTGCCAAATGGCAGAGAATGTGAAATTCCTTGAAATTCTGGCCATGTATTTCTCACACTACTGTCTTTATTACTTTGACACGTGTCAGGCTCGTCCATCCAATTTGCAACCCCGAAAACAGGCGTTCGCATCAAGGCACCGAAGTTCCACTGACTAGCTTTTCCCAATCAGAACTGAAACCGAACTGGTGCAATTTGAAGGCGCTTTGTTTCCTGTCCATATATATTGTCAGTTCTTGGCTCCGTTTTAAGCGCCTCGACGTAGTGCCCTGTCAGGCTTGAAGCTTCTGGGACCTTCTGTGGGTAAATGTCAACAAATAACATTTTGTCAGCGTTTTAAACATTTATCTGCTGAAAATTCGACAGAGCTGGCTGCAGCCACCCCTGGGGTTGCAAGGCTGTTTTTTTTTAAGCTGTGATAAAGCCTCATATTCACTGCGCCTCTAGTTCCAAGGAATTCGTTTCAGCAGACAGCTTTGGCACACACACTTAGATTTGTAATATTAGGCATTCATATACACACGTGTGCATACACACAAACATGCGCTCACACAACACACACATCCACATATACTGCAAACAAGTAGCAATGTGAACCGATGAGTGTGTCAATGAATTGCTAAAGGTCATCTGAAAGGCCATTTTTGCCAGGGTTGACGTGTAAAGCCTCCAAACGATGGAGGGGATTTGGAGGAGTGAATAGAGTGAGATGATTTGACGAAAGCTGCTTCCTTCTCCTATGGGCCTCCCGTAATCTCCTGGGCCACATGCTTATAGCAAGAATGAATGCTCAGACTTTGTGCAAACTATCAGTGACTGCGCACTCAGAGATTACGCGACACTGCTGTCAGGGCTTGCTGCTAACTTTCTTTAGGCCTAGTCATATTTAGAACTGCAGAATGTTTGATTACGTTAATGTTGGAATATTATGTTCGGCTGCACTGTATTAAAATGAAAAGTTTCACCATTGTGACAGGAGTATTATTTCGAAGCGCTTTGTGTCTGTGTTCCTTTCTGATATCAGCGCTGGTGTGTAACATAATTATAGCACAAAGAATTTCAAATAAAAAATGTATATCAGTCAGTGTACCTGGCACCTTGTCATCTTTTTAGACATCCTGAGATGAAGGGTTTAAAAAAAAGAACTAGATTTATTCGTATTGGACGTTCTGGCCATTTCGCTCATATTTTGTGAGACATTTGTGAATAAATGTGTAGTTATGTTTGACATTTACAGTTTGAACAACAGTTTGTTTCATTTTAATAATTGTCCAAGAAGGTCATGTAAGTCTCTTGTATAACATGGCAAATTAAAATATTCAAATTTTAATCTTCTGTCTTCCAGACTAGAGCTGATGTTTTTGATTATATTGTTAAATTACATAAACATATGCCAGCATGATTGATCAAGTTACCTTTTGCTGAAAAAATTTAGTCGATTAGATATGGACTAGGACAACGTGCTTGAAAGGTCACATTGATTTTTAATTTAACATTTTTTAAACTAGATTTGTTAAAGTGTTAAAAAAAATACAAAAATAAAGTAAATTCCAGTGGGTTTTGGAAACCTGGAGAATGAGTTTCCTCCCATTCATTCTAAATAATTCTCTCATTAACCTCTCATACACTGAATTTACTATTACCAGACATAGTGAACATAGTGAAGCTTCAATATGAATTAAATGTGGAGTAAAATGAGTAAAATGTTTGTTAGGCTTACAACTAAGTCATTGTTTCTGTACAGTAGTGCAGGTTAATGTATTCCGTAGACATAATAGCATTTCTGTGAATAATCAGTCACTCCCTTCTAACCAAACATTGCATCTCCGCTTGTATTTTTCTGCTGCTTCAGCTCCAGAAGGATTTGATCATTAGATGATGATGATGATATGACTCAGGTGCAGAGAATCCACAGACGTGTATTGTGCAGGTGGGCCTCCAGAAGTGGTCTCCACAAGAAACACTGATTTAGAATAATGACACCATTTGCCTGCAGTGTGGCTCAGCACCTAGAAACATTCCTTTAAATTCCAACAATTGAATCCTGTATATATCATAGGAAAGCCCCCTGCAGTCCGGGACAGTGGCGCGGCAGTCACAGTGCCTCCTGCAGTCCGGGACAGTGGCGCGGCAGTCACAGTGCCTCCTGCAGTCCGGGACAGTGGCGCGGCAGTCACAGTGCCTCCTGCAGTCCGGGACAGTGGCGCGGCAGTCACAGTGCCTCCTGCAGTCCGGGACAGTGGCGCGGCAGTCACAGTGCC
>JBBIGC010000024.1:228922-241241 GCA_037576955.1 Lepidarchus adonis
AAGTATCACCTCAAACTCCAAGATAACTAACAAAATAAACAAAAATAAAATATATAATTAAAAGTTGAATTAATAAACAGGCCAAAAAGAGCCACAGCAAGGTGGCTGAAGAGCCGCATGCAGCTCCGGAGCCGCGGGTTGCCGACCCCTGGGCTATACAAACACTTTTTGTAACATACGGAAGAATTCAGTAATGGACATCTTCCTTTTTAATGAACATACACCACATATTAGTTCTTACTTTTAAATTACTTTTAATTCAGCTTCAGTTTAAAGTGCCCCTATCTTGTGTTTTTCCTCCTTACAAACAGAAATATCTCTCTTACTTCTATTAATGCTTTTAAACTTTCTTTAAGTTAAATAAATAAAACAAAACTGGTTGCCCTGTATTAGCCTTGCTGTAATGTAACAGCATTCTTGGCTGCAATAGTAATATTGTGTGATATATAGTAATGCAATAGTGCAATAATTGTCTGTCCATCTTTAAGGTTATGGCTTGTTATAGGAGTCTATTTGTCCATCCAGGTTAAATCCTGACCACTTAAATTAAAAAAAAATCTGAAGAAAAGATATTATTGGAGAAAATAGAGTAACCTCTTCATCTGCCTATCACCTTTATTCTGTTCTATAGCCTCAGCTGAGGGCAGAACGAATGTTGCTGAAGGGTGCGTACTGAATATGTCAACATGCTATCAAAACGGTTTGCTATCAATGTTCATAAAGAACAACTGAGTCCCGGCAGCATGCAGCATACAATATAGAATTATAGGATATAGACTGCCTGTCAGAAGCTGATTTCTGAATGTTTTTAATGCTAATGAGCAATCCGGTTTTCAAACGCATTTAATATGAATCACTAAGCACATTTCCTTTGCATTAAGCAATTTTACACAAGTGGCTCACCTGTCTTAGCATTGGCCGATCATCAACAGATTTCCAGCAATGTCACATCCACAGCCCGGAGTAACTGACCTCACTCTCGAGTAATTTAATTTACTCTTTCTGGGAAGGTAGGATAGCTCAAGTTTAAAGATTTATTTATTTTTATTTTTCTGCAAAACAAGATTCATGACAACTTGTCACTCAAACAACGATCAAATAAGTAAATGTTAAAACAAAGGACGTTATAAACTTTTTAATTTTTTTAAAATTTTTAAACAATTAAAAAAAAACATTTCCACTGCAATTTTGACAGATTCTTTTTCCAACTTAGTGTAAAATAACACAACCACTTTTTTTTGTAATCATAGCAGACTCCATGACACTTCTACATTTCTAAATCGGGTTTTCATGCTGATTTCAGATGTGTTTTCAAGTTTTGGGTGTGAGTCAAGTTACTTCTGAGCTCCTTCCTTGTTTGTAGTTCTTTCCATAGATTTTCTATAGGCTTCAGGTCAGGTGATTGGCTGGGCCATTCTAGCAGTTTTAATTTTTAACCAATTGTGTCTTTGGTCTTTGCTGAAACATCCACTCTCATTTCATCTTCATCATCCTGGTAGATTCTTTGGTAAATTAATATAAAAATGTATCTGTATATTTTTCCATTCAGCCTCATTTAAATATATGAATCATGCTGTGTTTTTGGTGTGATACGTATGCAGTGTCTTTTAACCTCCAAACATGGTGTGTACAGTTTTATTGCATCTAAATTCAGATTTGGTCTCATCTGACCAGACTATTCTCCCAGTATTTCACAAGCTTGTCTAAATATTGGTCAAATACACTTCAACATTCTTCTTTTTCTTAGCAATGGAGTCTTGCATGGTGAGCGAGCATACAGGCCATGGTGGTTGAGTACAATACTTATTGTTTTCCTTGAAACAGTTGCAGCAGCTAATTCCATATTTTTCTGAATTTTCTGACTCTTAGACAACTCTTCTCGTAATTTTTTTCACTCCTCTGTCTGAAATCTTGTGGGGAAAACCTGGTCATAGCCGGTTTATGGTGAAATAATGTTCTTTCCACTTCAGCCCCCAACAGTGCTCACTGGAACCTTCAGTAGTTTAGAAATTCTTCTGTCATCAGTGTGTTTTTCAACAATAAGGTTGTGAAGGTCTTTGGTTTTACCCATTATGAAATGTTTGTGATGCGACACCTTGGTAATGAGACACCTTTTTATAGCCATCATTTGGGACTGAACCAGCTGATATTACTTTGCAGTAAGAGGCAGCATTGCTTTCTAATTACTTTCTAATTTAGCTGGTGTCATGACTTTCCAGCCTTTTTGCACCTTCATTTTTTCATGTTTTCTATACTTTTTCAATACTATTACACATAACGTATGGCCATCTATAGTTTGATTTCTTTCCATTTGTGGATTGGATGGGTTGTTACCGGCATACTAACCAAAATGAGTGCAGTGTTAATGGTGGCATGATGGAATGGTGAGATGGTAAATGGAGAAAGGCACTGGTCTGGCCATCGGCAATGTGGTACAATTCTGGAATCACTTGATTCTAGAGTCAGGGACCTACACAAAGGCCTAAATATGACCCTTGGAAATCAGGAGTACATCTCCCCTCAGATGTATGCCTCCTCTGGAATGGGGGAGAGGATCTTAAGCTTCCAAACGGGTAAAACTCCCTAAGCCTGCATGCCATCTATGTGGGAGCTTCACCTAGCCCATTGATGTCTAAGGGTATAAATATACTCTCAATACAAAAGAAGACTAATGGACATAATATGAACTGTATTATGTAGTATATAGCTGAAATTCTTTTAGTTAAACCATTGCTAAATTGTGTTCTTTTCCCAGCACAGCTGCGTAGAGTCTATAAAATTATAATAATAAGCCATATTTGATGTTCCCCATTACTTTGATCTTCTGGATTACATTGTAAATTTCAGCAATCGATAGCCTCTGATCTTTTGCTGAACAATCTGTCACCATGGCTTTGTTTCGCCTCCGGTCCCCAGTTCCTGAAGTGCTAGATCCTGACAAGGGCAGAACAGAGAGGAACACAGAGTTCACAGATGAGTAACTTGCCATCTTGGCTGGTCCCATAGGAACTAGTGGAATGGTGGTTTAACTTTCTGTGACATGTCTGTTGTCTGTTGATCTGATTTGGCAGGGCTCTTTTCCCAAACCCTTTCCTGTGGGTGACCTCAAGGCCACAAAAACGTCTTAATTACAACCACCTCTATCAAACCTGCTCATTCTTTCCGTCTTCCTTCCTTTACTTTTTGCCATCTTTTAATTTGAGGGGATATTTTTTGTTTTGTCGCAGCTGTAGGGGAGTCAGGCCATTGTTTTTTTCTGCTCGCTGAGGATGCTTTGTGTAATGGAGCTTCCAGATGATTAACACATACTTACACTGCTGCTTATTGCAGTGACTGAAGAAGCTGGAGAACAGTAAAGCTGCAGAATTGTAACCATGGCCTCTGCATTGCAGCACTGTTGGAATACTTCAGCACAAAGGAATACACAAAGGGCTTTTGCTATCCATGTGTTATGTCTCTTTAGACATTTGTTATTGTTATTTTTTAATCTGTCTGCCAATTACTTCTCTTTTCAAAGAATGGGAAGAAATGGGATTTATGCCCAACATAATAAGGTTAACACAACATGTAATTAAATGATAAAAGATACAGGTTCATTAAAAGCCAATTATATGGAACAGTGTGAGTCATATCATTGAGACAGTGATGATTCATCCTGGAAATACTCTATGGCAGCACCCAGTGTGTCTTAGATTCTGGACAGGGCACCAAGAAACATTGCTGTGTAATAGTTAGATAAATGGATGGGGTTGCACGACTTATTTGTACTAATTGTTATTGTGTACCAGGGATATTTTATTAGTGGTTTCCCACTAGATATTGAGTCTTTTGGCAGATCTCCTTTGAGATGTGAGACATTTAATTATTATGTCATTAAAAATTTAAAATTATTATGTCAGCCAATTTCAGTCTCAGGTCTTCTGTAAAAATCACCACAACTCTCAAAACCTCACTCTTCAAAAATGTGGTCTGGTTAGTCATGGTTCCAAGCAATGTTTTTTAAGTCATGTGGGAAATACTAAATGCTAGCGGTCTGAACCAAAAAACATTCAAACTGTAATGTCTTAAGATTTTCTAGATTTCAAGTTGCAGGTAGAAAGTGGAAGAAATATCCTTCTGTGTTTTTTGACCAGTACAGTTTGTGTTTTAAACACATGAAAACCCACAGCATTGAAACTGCACTTTATGTTCACTCTCTGTATATAAGATTAGATTAGATATCTGTATATTAGATTATATTTGACCATAGCCCATGTGTGTGTGTGTGTGTGTATATATATATATATATATATATATAGTATAGACATTAAATTTTATATGTACAAAAATACTTATATACACATATATATTTGTTAACATTTATCTTATCTTTATAAATTTAAATCCATATCACATATTCATATTGTATATTATATTTGTTCAGGTTTTTTTTCAATGTATCTTTACATATTGTTGTTGTTTTTATACTTTTGTGCTTGAGAGACAACATCAAAATCAAATTCCTTGTATGTGTTTATTCACGTACTTGGCCAATAAACGTGATTCTGATTCTGATGAATGCTTGAATGCTTTTTGTTAGGTTGTGTGCCACCTTAAGCAAGCTTGCGAGGCTTGGATTACACAGATTTGGCAACCCTGAAAAATACAGCACAATACTAGACAAACTTAAAATTTGACAGTGAAGACCAAAGCAAAGACCAAAAACATTTGACTTACAGTTTTTTTCTGGTTTCAACATGTCTGAAAATCACTTGAAACTACGTTGAACATGTGTATTAAAAATAGCTGCTTATTAAATGTGTATGTGGTGTCTTGGCTGTACTGCATGGATGAGCCTGGATGATACTACACGCATAAGTTGAGTTGGGGGACTATGTACATTTGGCTCATTAGATTTTTGTGGGTTTTTTTTTTGTTTTTTTTGTTTTTTTTTTTAATTTTCAGATGGAAAATTCTGAAGTGAAATGGCATTAAGCTTAAAAAAAAAACATCTAACAAACAAACAAAAAATAAAAAAATTAAAAAAGTCAAAGAAAATAATCCCAAGAAACTCTTGGTGAATGTCGCTTTATTTTGGAGTGTAGAAGTTACTCATTTGTGCAGTAAAAAGTGGAACACTGGAGTTTGCCTTCCTCCCCCACAGAGAACCATTAGCAAATGAATTATGTTGTTTTTCCTCAATGAGTCCCATTAGTCATTCTACAAACTCTCATTTATGTTAAATCTCTGGTCTGCTGTGCAAGACTTGTATCCTGTGGACTGCTGTATAGAAGCGGCTTCTGCAAATCATCATGTTTAAGATGACTAAGCAAACATCTATAGGAGAGGCATTAATCCTTAATCCTTTCCACTTACGCACTGCTTCTAAGGCTGTACCCTCTCTGTGCAATTATCACTGTAGGGAAGACTACTCGGCCATCAATCACTGCTCAAGTCACATCAGTCATACCAAGGTCTGGGTAAATATTATCATGTAGAAAGCGCTGGACAGAAATGCTCATCTAATTATTCATTCACGTAATATGTAAATGTATTAGATTGAGAACCTTGTGTATATATTTAAAGCTTCTATTGTAAATGTAACCATTTTTTGGTACAGTTTTGTTCCAACAATGGGGACCTGCTTTATTTACTGCTTGTAATGCATAGAGAATAGTAAATACAGATATTAATCCCGCTTTAGGATGGCCCAAATATATATGAAAACCAACAACCAACAGCTGTAGGCCATTAACAGTAGGATATGTTTGCTGAGCAACTCAGGCTATGTTCACATTACCAGCATGAATCAGATCCTCAGTTCCAACCATTCACCAGCATTGGATCACATTAGATCTGAGCCTCTTTCACACGTGGTACTACATCAGATCCATTTCAAATCCATGCAACCTTAATGAGAATGGTCAGATCCGAATTTATGTGTTTTCCTACATTTACATATTCCATTACCTCATTCTGTTTGTAGCATAGCAACAGCAGCTAAGTTGAAATATCTGGAGATGTATTTTAGGTTTTTTCACTTTCTTCCCTGCTTTCTTATTGCAAAAGAGCTGCATTTCATGAGAACTGGTCAAGACTAATTACTGGGATGAAGGTCTGTGCTGGTAGTTACTTCATTTGCTGTTATTGTAGATTTAGATCATTGATGTAGTGGTGTGACTTGTCAGGAGGTGCCAATGGCAGATTGCAGGCCACTTGCAAACACCTGTGTGAACCAACCACGTAGAAAGACGACCTCTAAGGTTGAATGGGAACATAGTTCTCATGATCTAAGGTTATTGCATGAACATGTTAGAATAGGAGGTGTCGCTTTAGTGCGATGACTAGTGCTGTCCACCAACATCTTGGGTTTGTATAAGGTCCAGGGTTCTTTCTGTGTGGAATTTGCATGTTCTCCCCATATCTGCATGTGGCATCTTCCCATTTCTCTTGGAAACTCTCCCACAGGACAAAGAGGTGCATGCCAGTTAAACTGAGATGTTAAAACTGTCTGAGTATCTGCGTCTACGATGCCTTATGAGAACTGAGATAGATTCCAGCACCCCCATTGACCCTGGTTAGGATAACGGCTCAGAAAATGGATGGATGGATGTATAAATTAATAATAGGGAAGTAATAAATTACATATATTACATTAACATTCTGTATAAGTAAGTACGTCCGCTTTTTCAGCTTTTCCACTTAAAAAAAAAAAAAAAAAGAGATTATTTTTACTTCTGTTAAACATGTATGCATAACTGAATCTTTAATCAAATTCAGATCATAGTAAAATACCTACGCACACAAATGTAGCACATAATGTACATTTAGAATTCTCACTATTCACAGAATTTCTCCACTTCTATGACTGAGAAATAATTAATATCACCATGCTTTTGATTCATTCATGATAACTGCAATTTCTAAAGGTTATATTTCATTTCATGTTGGAGCCTTTGGGATGCGAACACTTTTAGTCTTACTGTATGAAACTCAGGCCCTTCTCAAGAGCTTGAAGAATCTCAGCACTCAGTGTTTCCAGGGTGTGGATTGATGGCATCTCCACCCATCATGCAACAATTTCCATGTGGCTTTCCATCCTTCTTTTACATGGATGCTTTTTAAATGTTGAGAAACATGAGAATATTTTGGTTGAAAATCTATGGTACAGCCAAAACTGAGTTATGTTGAGTCTACTGTCCATTGTTTTTTACAAATGTAAAACATTCGGCTACATGTAAATTAGCAGCAGACAGTAGGAACCTCAAACCTACTCCAGCTGTTTCCATTTCAACATGCCGTTTCAGTGCAGCTCAGTGGGGAATGGGGTGCAGTCGCAATACTGTGCCATTCATTTGCAATTCGGTCTGATGTGCTCTAATGTGACAGATTGTGCACTTAAAATGCAGCGATCATACAGTGTGAAGTATGATAATGACCAAGTGGAGGATGTAAAACGCAATGATACGGAGAAGGGAAATAATCATTGAATTTTTCATTGTGCTCTCTTTTGCCGTGGAGCTTTCACGGAGCTGTCTGGTGTCATTTGTTTCAGTTAGCGGCGAATGTGCAGTTGTCAAATGCGATTGGCTCCGCCGCCACTGCCCCAGCCTCCAAGAGTCATCGACAGTAAATTGTATTTTGGCCCTGAGTTATTAGGTTATTATTATGGCACTTGAAGTCTACAAAGCCTTCCGCCATTTTCAACCAGGCGATTTGGATCATTGTTAATGACTGCTATCTCAGCGCCATTGGTTCAGAGAACAGAACATCCCAAAACGAACTGGTCAGTCAGTTTAATTCCTGACCAGAATTGCCACCAGCCGAGGCTTATTCCTGGGGTAGCACTCGCTGCATGTATCGCTGATTTCCCACTTCACTTAAACGAATTAAGAAAAAGCAAGACCTTTTATAGTGGAGATACTATAGGCCCAGAATTCAGATATACTGGTGAAAATTAGAGGATATTCAATGGCAGAGACGGTTTTGGTTTCTCTAAAGAGCCTTCTAATGGTTGGTCTTTCTGTTAATGAGATATGTGAGTGTGAAGAAACCAAGTTCAAGATTTTTCAATTCAAGAGAGTCAAGGGTGACCAGACTTTTCTAGAACAATCCCTTGATATGTCTTTTTTATGTCCTTGTTTGCAGATGACCCAAGAACAGTGCACTCATAGGAACAATGTCCAGAGCACAGAGAAACCGCATGTGTACAAAGTGGGCATCTATGGCTGGCGGAAGCGTTGCCTTTACTTCTTTGTCCTCCTCCTCATGATCCTCATTCTGGTCAACCTCGCGCTTACCATCTGGATCCTCAAGGTCATGAACTTCACCATAGTAAGTGATACTTTCCCTCTTCCAGTCCCACCTGGGGAACTTTGCTATTGTACAGGAAGCATTGATTCTTTCACTGGCTTAGAAGTACAGGGGAAATAATAGGCGGGTAAGCAGCAGGGGTCCTCCAATCATGGCTTGGTAATTGCAGGCCGCAGCTAGGCAGAATGCCGATTCATTTCACTCACAGTGGTGGATCTGTTGTCCGCATTAGCGTGGAGCTGCCTCTGACTTGATTTTCTCAGCCCCACTGGCTGACTTCCTCTCCCACCCTCTGTGCAGTTACAGAGCCTTTGAAACTCCTTCCACTTCGCTCTGGGTCTCTGATTAATTGCAGGATACTCAAATGGGTGCCATGTTTAATATTTAAGGGTCAGATTTTCAGCTGTTCAGAGTTTCTAAAACTCCCTAATGCTATTACGACTAATTTTTTTGTGGGAGCTTTTAGTTTTGTACTGCTTTTCAGTTGAGTTTGATTTTCTGCCCTCAAAATTGTATAGACTGGCCTGAAGTAGTAAGAATGACTGATATTGACTTATATTTAGCATTATCTTTAGTTTATCTCACATGTAATTCTTCAATATTGGGATTTTATGCATAAAATAAATATTTTATTACATAACAAATAAGACTTTTATAGTTTATGTCAAGTTTAAACAAACAAATACATAAGATGAGCAATATTCTTGATATTATTATTATTTTGTGTGTGTTTTGGATTATAAATGGACAGTAAGGGCACGCTGTATAGATTTAGAGTTTTCTGCATGAACACAACCCTTGCTCGTGAGGGCAAAAAATGCCCAGGAGGGTTTTTTCATTAGATAATTTTATTTCTGTTTAAGTGTTATTCGCAACCTGTCAGTTTTATTTTGGTGTCAGCTAAAAAACGACATAAAAAACTCCGGTCACACCTAATATGCAGAAGCGGTGAGTTTCAGTCTGTCAGAAATAGCAATGACCTTCGTTCTGCTCTGGCCACTACTTTCATGCCGCTCCCAGCAACGGAGTAAAAATCTTTCCCATTTTGAAATGACAAACCACCAGATTCCTCTGGAAGGAGGACTGAATGAAGGGCAGCAGGTGCGCAGGGGAGCCATGGAGATCAGGTCTGTGGAATGCACAGATGCAGATGAGCAGCTGGAGGGTGATTTTCAGATTTATGTCACTGAAAATTGTCTGCCAGCACCTCAGTGTGGGATGGTATGTCAAGGCTGGAGAAGGGATGAAATACTGAATATCCCCTGATGCCAGAGGACTATGAAATGACACCAGTCGTTGAGCTGGAAGAGGCATCATGGGATGTGTGCTGGAGCAGACGGCTGGATATATTTCTTTCCCTCAGCTCGGCTGATCATGATGTAATATTCACACACTGTTTTGGATCTAACATAAAAGGGCTCAAGTCCTCTACACAGCTATTTGGCAGTGCAAGCTTCTTATTCATGTTTAATTGTGCATGTTTAATATGCTAAAGTGTATATTTTGACAAGCCTGAACTCAGCGGTCAGTTACATCAAGGCTGAAGAATGCACTAGACTGACTTGGCACGGCCTAGTTTAGTGCCTCCGAATGTTTGGCAAGGATAACTTTAGGATGACACTCTGCATTAAGGGAGAAAGCTACGATTTTAAAAAATAAATATGCCAGGAAGAGTGCTGTAGGAGAACCACTTTTAGTTTCTTGAAGAACCTTGATGGAAAACCACTATATACATAGCAAAGCGGCTATTTTACCCCTACTTTCGCTCAGGGGCGCTGCTTTCCAAGATAAACTATTAGCCTAATGTCATGTTGGGGAACTGTTCAGAGTAGATTCCCCGATTCTGGCAGCTCTATTTATATCAATAGAGAGAACTGTTAGCTTGTGCCACCCTCTCTTGTTGAAGTACCACCTCCTTGATACCATCACAAGCCATTATGGAAATGTTTGTCACAAGTAACTAGGTGGCTATGGAAGAATTGCACTAGCAGCTTGTCACAAGAGCTTTGTGTAAGCCATGGGTCAAGTGTGAGCTCTAGTCAGTAGCTAATGCTAACACAAACAACACACGCACATGCGCCAGGCCCAGAATAAGCCTCACACCACAATTAATTGCACTCAGGGGGAGGTGACAATAAGTGGCAGTTCAAAGGCTGGCGTGCGGCGCCACTAAAGGACTGAGCTGTGGAGGTTTTCCGCAGCGACCCCAAAGGCGCAGGCGTCAAGAGGGTTTAGAACGCTGAGCTCTCACAGACCTGGATGGCACACAGGGTGGCACTGGGAATTAGCATGTTGCTGAAGTGCCTCGGAACTGTATGGTTAGGGGTACTAAACAGTCACTTTGCAGACGCTGCAGTGAACGTTGAATGTTTTCAGACAAAGGGAAGACATGTTGTCAGATCAGCTCTTGGTTTATTAGTGAGACTACTTTTCATGCAATATTGACAAATGCCAGAAGCTTGTTTAGTTAATCGTGTTACACATGTCACTGTCGTCGCACTTCCTGCAATATGCATGCAATTCTGCCACCTCCTTTTCAAGTGAAGTGCTTTGTTGAGAGGCTCATCACGCTTGGAGGAGAATGCTAATTGGTTGTGTATGCCACGCAAGCATAACACGTCTAATTAGCTGGTGGGTAACGATGACTGGTGAGAGGACAACCCCGATACTTAATTCAAATGAGAAAAATGCTGGATTCATTCTGAAAGGCACCTGTTGGACAAACATCAGGTGTAACAGTACACTGCTGCTTTAAGGAACTTTTTGTGTCTAGATTGTACTATTTCCACATTGTCTGGCGTTATTAATGTCTTTAATAACATATTTTTTTAAATACAAATTCTATTTCACCTAATTTAAACCTCACACTTTTCCTGTCTCCATAAAAAAGTATTGTTATACAGCAAATTACAAAATATCTACACTGAATTCTCCTGGGGGAAGGGGGGTGCGTTGGGGCTGCATGGCCCCCTGGGTAATGTGTTTGTGCGCATTTGGGACTGTTTTGGGGGGTTTATTGTGTTTATGTGGGAATTTGTTTTGTGTTTGTGTGTTTTATGGGTTATTTTGGGTAGTCGGGTTACTTTGTGTGGGTTTTGGGGTGGGTGGCTGAGCTCACCGTCGCCCTGTTTAGTGTGATTGGCAGTGGCTTTCGGTGAGCTCAGCCAGATCAGCTAATAGTTTCTCATGCTTAATGCTCTGTGTGTGCTGCTGCCCAAATTCGAGCATAAAAACCTTGTGTCTCCATTATTTCCCTCCACGACTTTCCACCAGGGGAAAATCGTCACAATATTATGATATATATACAGTATGTTCAGTTTTAGTCTGTAGTCAATCTGATTTATTAGCCCCATTTCCCACCATTCAGAAATGGTCATCACCCCCACAGAATCCTGACCTACGCAGCATCATAGGACCACCGGGGTGCAGGAATCATTTGGTTGGTAGGTCATGTTCAACACAGAAAAGACACTGATGTGTTCTTGTTTGTGTATTACTGTAGAAATAAATTTGGACCATTTCTTTCAGTCTGTAAGTAAGAAAAGACACCATAATGGCACAACTGTATTGGTTATCATTGGGCGATTGCAAATTCAGTCCTCAGTGGTGCTGCAGACATCTGCAGCATTGCTCTCTTTGGTTGGCCTTTAACCTACCAAGATGTTTGAGGGTTTTGTGGCATCTACTACCCTTTTCAAATCCCACACTACATTTCAATGAGATTCAAAATACCTTATTTTCATCGTTTTGAGACATTCCTTGGTGCATTTGTATCATTATTATTCTACTGAAAGATTTACCTTCAGTCGGTGGTCATCTTTTGGACATTCAGAAGGTCACAGGTTCAAGTACAGCCTGGGCACCACTGAGGTACCCTTGTGCAAGGTACTGTCCCGCTACAATGCTCATTGACATTGTTGATAGCTGCTTGCTGCTCCAAATGTGCATGTATCAGAATCAGAATCAGAATCAGAAAAACTTTATTGTCCCTGAGGGAAATTGCTTATGTAACGACTGCGACATAGAG